>LOJH01004822.1:12434-31887 GCA_001685095.1 Ellobius talpinus
GAGAGAGAGAGAGAGAGAGAGAGAGAGAGAGAGAGAGAGAGAGAGAGATTTTCTCAGAAGGGTGCTGTTCTATTACCTCTGGCATTTTGGGTCAGGTCATTCACCCTAGAAGCGTTGATATCACATGGAAGCAGTAACCTCTGCCCCAGCTGTGTGACTGGCAGCCGGGGTGAAACGTGCAATGTTGGAGAAATTTATATGTTGGGATCTATGAAATACACAACTTAGTTTATTACCAGGCATGTTGGAGTATTCAATGGACACAAGGGTGCTACTTGATGGACATAAAGGGCCTCTCCCTCTTCCCCTTCCTATTCTCACGGTACTCATGTCTCTGTTCACAAGGAAATGTCAATGAGATTGCTTGGCGCAAGTCACAGAGTCTAACTGACTTAGGAAGGTTGAGTGGGCAAGCAGGATTACCACAGGAGCTGAAATTCGAATCTGTGTGAGAATCAGGGTCAGCTCTTGCGTTGAGTCGAACCAAGGCCTGAGTCATTTGGTGATGCCACTGAAGCCTGACTCAGGTCAGAGAGAAAAAAAGTGCTCTGGCTAAGGCTGTGGACAGGAAGGAGGGAGGAGGGACATATTGCACAAGAGTGGGACTCAGTCTCCCACCAAGGCTGCTGACTGAGAAGGCCCGTGAGAGCTCACAAAGCCACCGCTGACCCCCCCCCTTGCTGCAGTCAAGTCAGCCAGCTCAGTGTTTCACACATGCCTGGTGGAGTCAAATGTCAACCACAAAGAAGGCTGGTTGTTTCCTGTGGGCAGAAAATCATACAGACAAGATGATTTGGCTGCAAAAGTGATCAGTTGCTGGACCAGGAAGATAGACTGGGCACCCAAGTGACAGTCTAAGTTCAGTACCCAAGAACTCACATAAAAAACCTTGGAGTGGTGGTACCACATGCTTGTAACCTCAATGCTGGGGAGGCAGAGGCAAGGAAATCCTTGGGGTTCACTAGCTGGGCAGTCTAGGTCTCTTGTTGAGTTCCAGCCCAGTAAGAGACCCTGCCTCAAAGAACAAGACTGGTGGTACCTGAGGAACTATATTCAAGGTTGACCTCTGGCCTGACACACATGCACACATGTGCTTGTATAGTACACACCAAGGTGACAAATTATTATTAAATATGATCATGTACATCCATACAGTGACCCTGAGGTATCAAAGAAACCCCTGACTTTGAGCAGTTCTTACCTAGGCAAGATGGCAAAGAACTCCTCTAACTATGATGCTGGGTGAGAGGGTCCTCTGTACCTTGAGGACACTCCGTTCCTCCCTCTCCACATTGTCACATTTCCCTTGACTGCCCTGGCTCCCTCACTGTGTTAGTCTGGGCTTTCTGGAAAAATGGTCACACAATTAAAGAGGTTGGCAAGTCTAGTGTGCAGGGTGGTCTGGCAGGCGGAGACCCAGAGAAGGGTCTGGTTGTGAAGTTCAAGACTAAGGGATATATATCTACTGGAAGAATACCCTCTGTATGGAGAAGGTCATTCTCTTCTTCCATTCAGGCCCTCAGCTGATTGGACAGGGCCCACCCACACTATGGAGAGCACCCTGCTTTTCTCGAAAAATATTGAGTTTAAAAATGCTGGTCTCATGTGAAAACCACCCTCACAGAAACATTCTGCATAATGTTTGGCCCCGTCTCAGGGCACCATCCTCAGCCAAGTTGACACATGAAGTTAGCCAACCCAGTCAGCATATTGTGGGGACTTACTGAAGGGCAGTTCTTGTGGTAATTACGAGCCTAGTACATGTTGGTTGGAAATAATGGATGAGAATTAGCATGTGCAACATGGCAGCCCAGAGGTTCAGACATTTGCTGCCGTGTTTCAGAGCAGGGAACAGCTCCAGGGGACAAAGAACTTGGCATGGAGTCTGGGACTGGGTTTTATAGGACCAAAAGGCATTCTCATGGGAACGGTGCCTCCATGCTGCAGGGTGCCCAAATGTGGTGGGGGTTCTGCATGAGGGGACACAGGGATACAAGGCCAGGGATAACAGCTTATGGAAGGTCTTAGCGTACCATGCAAAGAGTTCTCTGTTTTTACAACAGGATCCTGTTTGCTTAGCCTGACCTCAACTCATCTCACACTAGGGAAGAGCCGGTTTACAGAGCAGCCTCTTAGAGGATGCTCGCAGTTGCTCTGCAAAAGGGTTCTCATGTCAAAGCCAAGTTTATGAGATTTGAAGAGAAGTGTGGATGCCCACTCCAGCAGAGGACTGGCCCCAGGTGGGAGGGGCCCCCTCAGGCAGGAAGATACTGGGAGGCTGAGCAGGCGGCCAGCCTACTTGTTGGTAGGGAGCAGCCCAGAATTTTCTGAGGAGAAAAGCCAAGTAAGTATGGAAGCGACTTTCGGGCACTTCTTCCAGCCCTCTGGGCAGCTGGGTCACATGGGTCCAGGTACAACACTGACAGAGTGACCCAGTGGAGCACTGGAATCAACATCTGGCCCTGGGGACCTGGTCAGCGACACCAGGGGAAAGTAATATCCGGAAGGGACCATGGGGATCTCGGGGCAGTATTTGGGCTGCAGCTTCTAATGCCCCCCCCTAGGAAGCAGCTTTTCATGTGGGGACGGGGCTCCAGCACTTTCCTGTGTGCGACTTCAGGAGTGTTGCCAAGTTGCAGGCACACAGGTACCTCTGCTCCTTTGTGGATTGTTCCATGGGAAATTGTCCTCAAGGAATACTGAACCAAGGATTGGTGGAGTCTATTGATTTCTTTCTCTTTTCTTCTTCCTTCCTTCCTTTTTTTTGTTTCACTGTCCTGGAACTCACTCTGTATCAGGCTGATCTTGAACTCACAGAGATCCGCCTGCCTCTGCCTCCCAAGTGCTGGGATTAAAGGCATGCGACACCACTGCTGGGCTGGAGGATTCTATCGAAAATGCACCATTGTGGTAGGTAATTTGAAGTCTACATCTTCTATTGTCCTTACAGTGATGGACAAGTGAGCTCAGATCCTCATGTGCAGAAGAAGGAATCTGACATCAGGAGTCCATCCATATACACAGCATCTTGGTTCCAGAAAACCAAACTCCCAAAATTTCTTCCAAAACTCGTGTTTCTTCCTGGTTCCTCAGCTCTGCTGGTTCCAATCAGTGGATTAACAAGCATCCATCTTTGTCTGTACTGCTCTGAGCCTTGGAGATATACCAGCGAACTTTCCTGCCTCTGCAGATCTTTAGCTGGGGCTGCATTTGGGAGGATAGAAACTAAATATAATGTAACATAAGTAAGTTACATAGTGTATTACAAAAGGGAAGCTGCTACAGGGGACCAAAGTGGAGCCAGAAAAGAGTGGACAGTCGGGACACAGGGGAGAAGACGGGGTGTATTGAATAAGGTAGGTACTCCGAAATCTGTATCTCAGAACTGAGCAAGTACGATTGGCTAGAGCCCCAGGTTCTAGGCTCCAAAATCCACCTGCCTGTGGGACAAGTTTCACCAACCAGGGACCATGAGGCTGCCCTGCAGATGAAGCTGTGTCTACCCAGCATCCCTACCTGCCTGTTTGCATTCTACTTGTCTGGCCTGCTTCTTGCCCGCCTTTGCTGGATCAGCCCCACATGGCATTCCTTTGTGCTCCAAGGATTTACCCCACTTCTCCTTGCTCCAGGATAGCTTCTTCTCACTGGAGCTGCTCCTGAGAAACTTCTTGTTCTCCTAATCCCATCTGGACATCTGCTTTCTAGGGATTATTCAACAGTGAAGCCACACATGGGGCAGAAGTTTGTTCAAATGAGCGCCGCCAGGTTCTCTACTGGGGTTGGGAGCTACTGGCTGGCCACTCTGTGCTCCTCGGTCACTGACAGATCTCTTCTGTCACCTCTGAAGTGTCTGCTCTACTTAATCCCTCGGTGTCAATCCCGCTGTCTTATTCATTGTCTTCTTGGTCCCCTGGGTCACTGCCCTAAAGCTGCCCTCCTCTCCTATAGACTGGCCATCCAGGCTGCTCAAACCCTTCAGCAGAGCCCAGCTCCCCTGCTTCTCCTTCTCCCGACTGTAAGTCGCCCTGCCTTTCATACGCACGTGCCCTATGGGTTGTGTGGATGTGAGTGGGCATAGCCATCATGGTCCCTGAGAGAGTCCCTAGGAACATGCTTTAGACTGCTGCATCCTTGGCTCACCATCCTTGATAATAGACCAACCACTTAGGGATCTAACGGGCCATTCCAGCTTTGCCATTGTACCCTCCTATCTATGCAGACCCAACTACTGGCTTCCTCTAAATCTGCCACCCAAATTCCCTTTCTAGTCTTTGATTCTAACTAGATTACTAGAAACCCTCCCGCAGAGGCCAGGGCTCTAAAAGACATGCCATAGGCTCCGGGTCCCTCCTCCCTTCTCTCGTATTATTTCCTGCCTGTGAGGGGCTTCGAGGATTAACAAAGTTGATCACTTCGATCCCTCTAGAATGGTTGGCTAACCGACCATACGGAGTACTTGAACCTGGCTAATGACAGGAGAGTAGCAAAACTCAAGCACCAAGCATGCAAACCCTGCCTCAGCTGCTGAGCCCTACAGGCCTGGCAGTGCAGGTCACTCCTCTGGGCTGCAGTATCCCCATTTGCTCGACATAGAGAGTCATGATGCCCACACTCCCCAGCCTGCCATCAAGGCTAATTCAGAGGTCTTAGCGCGATACAGGTACAAGCAAGCGCTCTGTGTTCACTGGCCAGTGAGGAGTCGTCCTGTCTACCCGTTGCTAATTGTTAGAACCACAAGCTGGCACAAGTGTCACCCAGAAAATACTTCCTAAGGGGCACACTGCCCATGGCTTTGGGAAGCTTGTTTTCAGCTTTGCATTCTAAAAAGACTTGAAACTCAGAACTGAAATCAGGAGCTGCAAGGATCAAACAGGATGGGTGTCTGGCAGACTCACACTCACCAGCTCCGACATCTGGCGGTATAGATCACTCTTTCCAATTTTCTCCTCTCCTCTTCTCCCCTTCTCCTCTGCTCCCTTCCCCCTTCCCTTTTGTTTGAGAAAGTGGTCTCACGTGGTCCTTCCTGGCCTTGAACCATGCAGCCAAGGCTGGTCTTGAACCCCTGATTCTTTCACCTCCTTTCCTCCAAGGGCTGGAGTGACAGGTACCATCATCCCCAGCCCCTGCTCACTCTCTCAACACCATGATCCATCACTTTTTTGTTTAAGTGCACAACCATGAGTTTCCCAACCTTGGAGATTCTCCAGTTGTCACGCTGAAGAATTTAACAGCGACATGTTTCCTCTTGTCTACAGTTCCTGTTCGCCTTGCTTCACTGTCCCAGTTATTTCTCATGTCACTGTCCTCCAACCCTGCTCACATTAGATCCTACATCTAGTTGTTGTATGTACTTAGGAGCTTATGATTCAGCCACCAATTAGATCCTGACCCTAGTATTTGCAGGAAGAGAAAGGGGCACTAGAGAGGTCTATTTATCATATGTCTAAATGCATAAAAACTAGTTTTTAAAAATCAACTGCTAATATATTTTCTACTCTTACCTTGACAACATGCCCTCACAACAGCCTGGAAGCCCCTGTTTGAAGGTAGCGTTCTTGAGCTCTGTGCTAGGATTAATGGCATAGTAGCCCCTTTCTCTTCTTCCCCTCTGCGGGGGGCCTTCCTGCACACCTATGGAAATGCCAGTCCACATTCCCAAGGGCCATCCACTGACCTCTGACGGCATGGCCCTCAGTGTGGGCTCTGAGGTGTCTATAGTACTGACATGCTATGGCACCACGATGGGCACCAAGGGATTAAGTGGAGCAGACACTTCAGAGATCTCAGAAGCTCCCAACACATGAAAGAAACTGCAGAGGCCCTAGGAATGAGTTCTTGGATCCTCTAAGGCTAAAAATGTTGGTCGCTATGTCTTTGTAGTAGGACCTGGAAGAGCAGGAGGGTTCGTGGTGGGCATGGCCTCAGTCTCCCCGTCTATGCCTCAAGGACTAGAGTGCAGTTAGAAGGGACTAAATGAAGATTGTTATACTTGGGTCAGAACAGGGGTCTTTCTGGCTGGGTCTTAAGACTCCCTATTTTTCAAGGGCCTCAGACTAATGAAGAATACAGAAACAGCTATCCTTCATGAGTCCAGTGCTTAGGTTTTGAGTGACCCCATGCTATTACCACATTCTCAGAAGAGCCGCATCCTTCCTCTGACCTCAGAGTCCTCTGCTTTCTCCTAAAGACAATGCCCTGGGTTACTTTTCTAGGATTATTTGTGTGTATATCCTTGACCTCTTAAACATGCCCGAATATCAGGATTCAGGCCTGTTGTCTCTGCATGTCTTAGCACTTAGACTATAATCTGAGTAGATCACCAGAAAAAGAGTAGTCAAAGAGTGGGCGAATGCTTGGCTTATTTCCTGGAGGAGTGGATGAGAGCAGAGAGGCTGGGTGAGTGGATGGCTCATTAGCTAGATGTGTCAGTACACTGGACTGGCAAGTTATGCGGTGGTTTATACCAACTAACAGCATGACAGTCACTTAGGAGGCAAATCTCTGGGCTGTCCCTGAGAGAGTGTCTAGCTTCTAGATTGGGTTAAGTAAAATGGGAAGAACCCACCCCATGGCGAAGTGGGGTCCTTGACTGACTGAATAGTAGAAAATGAACTGAACACTAGAATTCATCTTTTATTGCTTCCTAATTTAGATACGGTGTGACCAGCTGCCTCGTGCTCTTGATGCCATGACTGCCCACCATGACTGACTGTATCCCCCCAAACTGTGAGACAAAGGAGCCCTTCATTCCTTCCTTAAGTTATTTTCGCCATAGCAATGAGAAAAGGAACCAGTACAGTATATGTGCGTATGCATTTATGGGATGGGTAAGTGGTGGCTGGATGGGTGGACCCATGGAAGGTTGGATAGGGAGATGGTGGGTGGATGGCCATTCTTACCCTTCCTGAACAGTAGAACCAGGGAAGGGCAATGGCAAGAGTTGACAGTGTCCTTGGCTTAGCATACATGATCCACTCACTGTTGTCCCCTGTCCTTGGCTTAGCTTACATAGTTTCTCACCGATGTCCCCTGTCACCTGTACACTGGGACTCATGTCTTCAGCTTGGCAGGGGCTGGGGAGCTCAAGCCTGTCACACGTGTCCTGGAACCTGCCCTCAGGCCCGGGAACAGACGCAGCCAGATGCGAAATCAGCCAGGTGGCAGCACTCTGAGATGCTCTGAAATTGGGTCACCAGCAAGTTATCTCTCCAAGTTTCCTAGCGAAACCTCTTAACATGTGCCTAAGAATTACAGTACCAAAAAAGAAAGGAGAGGGACTCCTCATTAGCTATCCTTGCTGTCCCAGCTTTCAGCAAAAACTCAGGGCATAAAAGCCAGCCTTCCACATGTGCCCAAACGGTTCACAGATTCCAAACAGCAAGAAAGGATGGGAACCGGCCACATGCAATAAATTAAAAAAAGGAGAAAGGAAAAGAAGAAGAAAGACAACGAAGATTAATTGCCTATGGAAATTAAAGATAATCGTAGTACCGTGATCGTGTGCACCAGCGGGAAAAGGTTTTCAGAAATGCCACATTTGTGTTTCAGAGAGCTGGGATGAAGCCCTTGCTGTGACATCAAAGTGCTGGATCATGTGGCCAGTAACTGGGATGCTGGGGAAGGGCTAATAATAGTCCTGTTCTTGCTGCCTTTGCACATTTGAGCATCAAAATGACCCCACCAAGGACTGCCCTGGGGAGGCTGGCACACAGCCAGGGACTCTCACGGTAGAGCTATTGTGCTTACAGGGCTTTTTAGCTGCCGGGGAGAACCCACGGGCCTGGGGAAAAGGGGGTGGTCAGGATGCTGGCGTAGAGACAGAAGGAGAGAAAGCTAAAGGCAACTAACGCGCTCCCCGCCTTCTTCCAGCCCTCTCGGATCTCTGGGCCAGGTCCCGCCCTGCTCTTCTGCCGGGCCTGGCAGCCAGCTCTCCAAAAGCAAATAGGACAGGAAGCCGCAGCAGGTCCGCAGCTGGGTGCGGAGCTGGGCCCCAGGAGGCCTGGAGTAGGAGGAAATTTATTTTGGATGTGGGACCCAGATTGGGGGTGGGGGAAGATAAGAAGATACTCTGATTTAGCTGGAAAGGAGGGGCCGTCCTGAACTGAAAGTGTGGAACTTTCCTCAGCTCAGCTGCCAAAGACGCCTCTGTTTCCTCACAGCCGGCCGCGGGACATGGCACAAATGCACCTTCCAGGCCAGCAGTCCAGGAATGCCGGGACTCAATCAACAGACCTGTGGTCTGTCACAGTCTGGCCAGTTCGGCAGCAGGGAGCCACACACAGCTACTGGACCCTTGAAATGTGGCTCGTCCAGCTTGAGACCGACTGCACATAAAAAGCGCAGTGGGTTTCCCAGAGCTAGGAAGGATAAAGGGAGCACACGGTTTCTCATCAGTAACGATCGTGGCAATTACATACTGAAGCGACAATATTTGTATATGTGGATTAAATCAAAAATACAAAAAAACCCATTCCATCATCTCTTTGTATTTTCCTCCATGTGGTGATGAAAAGCTAAAAATTACGCATGTGGAGCTCACTACAGTCCTGTTGGCAGCGCTGGTTCATAATCTAATGTCTTTGCCTCCAAGTCGCCACGATACCATCTGATTCGGTGAGAGTCCAAGTTTCAGGACATCCTTAAAATGACAAAGGGCTCTCAAAACATTGCCACGAATCAGTCTGTCAAGCTCTCTTGTGTATGTTTGTGTGCCTATGTATGTGTGTGCACATGCATATGGGGATCAGAGGAAAATATAAGATGTCTTCCTCACTCATTCTCTGTGTATGCATGTGTGTGCACGTGTATGTGTGTGTTCCACATGTGTATATGTGTGTATGGCACATGTGTGTATGTGTATATATGTATGTGTGTATGCCACATGTGTGTATGTATGTGTGTGTATATATGTATGTTGTGCTACACGTGTGTACATATGTGTGTATGTGTGTGTACACCACGTGTGTGGTGTGTGTGTGTCACGTGTGTGCAGTGCCTGATGAGATGGAAAGAAGGCATCAGATCCCTTGGAACTGGAATTACAGACAATTGTGAGCCGATGGACATGGATGCTGGAAAATGAACTCTGGTCCTCTGGAAGAGCAGCAAAGAAATTTAACCACAGAGCTGTCCCTCTATCCCCTTCATCCCCTCCATCTTATTTTTTGAGACAGAGCCACTGAACCTGAAGTTTGGCTCAGATAGACTGGCTGCCCAGCAAGCCTCTTTCCCCCTACCTCCCCATCTCTGCCTCCCCAGTGCAGGTGGGTGTCACTGCACCTGACTTGCAGGGGATTGAGGTCAGCTCCTCATTCTTGTCTGGCAAACATTTAACCAATCAAGCTATTGCCCCAGCTCCTCATGTCAAACTTTCTGTAGCATCCTGAGCAGGAAACAGAGGATCCTGGCACCAGCCTCTTTGGAAGCTAGGGAGTAATACTGGAGAATCAGAAGTTTAGCATGAGGCCACACACTTCGGAGGCTCTACTTCGGGGCTGCTGCAAGGGAAGCAGCATTAGGCAAAGCAATGGACTCCAGTAAACAGAGTGCTGTGGAGGTGGTAGTGAGAGGGAACGGATTCATTTAGGAGTTGAGAAAAAGTAAGGCTTGGATATAGCATTGACTTGGGAAATATTCGGGCTATAGTGGGATGAGGTACGGGCTGGGTTTGAGGTCCAAGGGTGAGAAGCAAGTTGGAAGACAAGGTGTGCTTAATCCAGCACAGGAGACCAGAAAGGGGTGAGGTGGATGGAGGGGTAATGCTGACAAGGTTATTGGGAAGCTCCTCTGTGTGCTTTAAGAAGACAGGATTCAGAACTGGGCTCTGGGTGAGAGGTCTAGTGACCCAGGTCTGCCAGAGATCTGGGCTTTGTGAAGTGACCAATTTAGAGAAGAGGGCATAGAGAAGTGGGCATGCAGAGTCTGCCCCCTGAAGTGCAGCAGGTACCAGCTAAGCCAACCCTGACCTGACTCTCCAAGTGTGTGGGGCAGGCAACAGAAGCCTCAGCCACTCTGAGCCACCAGGCCTGTGTCTGGAGTCTGCATGACGCCCCAAGTTTGCCCAAAGATCATAGTCCTTTACCTCCTGGAGGCAGACGCCCTAAGGTGCTGCTGTTCCTACTGTGAGCCCACAGTGCTTGACTGAGTATCCTCTATGTCTGACTCTACTGGCTCCATGGTATCCTTGCCCTGGTGGTTTGGTGCCTACTTGCTGGCTTTGACCCTGTGGGAGCAGGTGCTCCAGTTCCCAAGGCCTTGCTGTTGTTTCCACAGGCGACAAGCCTGGACCCACCCACCCCTCAATTCCCTAGTTTGTGTGTCCTAATTTACTGCCATACAATAACATCTTTTCCTGCCGTGAGGAGCCCCTTCCAAGCTTTTGTGCCTAACTTTTGTGACAGTCACAGCACAAAGCAGGTGAAGGAAGCTTTCTCTCCGTTTCAACTTGCCATAATGCTGTAATGTTCTTTACATGGCGTCTCTCAGTCCCCAGATGCTGCCGTCACTTCCGTGCAGGTAACAGTGTTTTCTAGGCCACCTCAGTGTCCAACGGCCTGACACCTCTGGTCCAGGCCAAATGAGGAAGTCACCAATAGCAAGCTCATTGTGGTTCTGAGTGACAGTGTGGTCCTATAATCCGTGAGTTCGCCTCAAAGAAACATCTACCAACACCGGCTCTGCAGAAAGTCCCACTCCCGTTCCAAGTGGGTGTCTGCCCCGAAAGTGTTGTCATTGCTGGAATGACAGAGTTCTGATGGCCACACCTGGATTTCTCCACCCCTAAATGCCCATCTGTCTTGTCCATAGGTTTTGCTTCCTCTGGGACTCCAGTGCCTGAAAGACCAGTTCATGAAATGAAGTCCCGGGCCACCAGTAGGATGTGATCTGAGGACTGGGGTCCTGGAGGTTGGGAACTGAAACTGTCTGTCCCTCTTGGCTTCGGCAACCAGGCTTCTGGCCTTCCTTTTTCTCCATGCCTTTGCAGCACATACGGACAATGGCATGGCCTAGAGGAATTCGACTTAGGCCACAGTTAAGGGTGTTGGGATTAGAAAGGAAGCTGAGCTACAAAGCAAGCGCAATGATATTTTGTAGACTTTCTGTTTTAAGTTGTTTTGTTTCAATTTTTTAAATTGTTTTTTGTTTGTTTATTTTGGTTTCTGTTTTTGTCAGGGTTTGCGCCCGCGTGCACCGCGCGCGCCCGCACGTGTGTGTGTGTGTGTGTGTGNGGGGGGGGGTGTTTCTTTTGTTGTTATTGTTTGCTTGCTGGTTTTTGTTTGTCTGTTAGAGAGAGAGGGGATAGAGAAAGGGAGAGGACATGGAGTTGGGTGGGTGGGGAAGTGGAGAGAAGCTGGGGAAGGGGAAAATTGAAATCAGAATATGTTGTATGCAAAAAAATTCAATTAAAAAAAGATTAGGAGGGAAATAAATGATACCACATAAATTAAGGGGCCTGAGACAGGGATCATCTATGGACTGAATCCATATTTTCCTTTTATCAACCTAAGATGGATGGAACCAACCAAATTATCCCAGGGCTTGAGATCCAACGGGTGATCAGTTAGCCAGGCCTGGTGGTGAAAGCCTCAGGAAGGCCATGGTGGCAGGAATTTGGGGGAGCTGGTCACACTGTGTCCATAGTCAGGAAGCAGAGACAGATGAATGCTTGTGCTCACTGGTCTTCCTTTCTCTGTTTGTGTGGGCTGAAATTCCAGCCTAGGGAATGGTGGCACCCACAGTAGGCAGGTCTTTGGTCCTCGGTTAACCCAGTCAAGGTAATCTTCTATCGGAAATAGGGATGCTCGAAGGCTCATCTTCCAGGGGGTTTCAGGCCTCATCAAGTTGACACTTTAGATAAGTCATCACATCCAGAGATCCATGCTGTTCATGCAGCAACAGGATGAAGGGAAGAGAGGGGAATCTGAGCCCTAAGGAAAGGGCTTCTGGGGTGCCGGTGTACCAGTTTACTTTGTAATGAAGTGACCCTTCAAAGAACATTTCTGGCAAGGGTGCCAGTGACTAGGGAGAACTCCGATGTCATTTCTGGCTGGGTTTTCCAAACTAACCATATTCTGGAATCATGGCTACTTTTATGTTCATCAGCCTGGAAGGCACGTGTTTACCCACATGAGAGTCTGGGCAGCATGAAAACTGTAGCCTGGGTTCAAGTCCTGGCTGCTGCTGGGTGACTCTGAACCACTTGCTGGATCTATGTCTTCATTGTCTCATCTGTAAAACAGGATCAACAATCATACTGACCTCACAGGACGCCATGCCAATCTGCCTGCCCATATTAGTCCAGTTTCTACTCTGACTATCAAATACCAAGGCTGGTAAGGATGCTCAGTGGGAGAGCTCTTGCCTGGCATGCACAACGTCCTGGGTTTGAACTCCAGCACCGCTGGCAGTTCCAGGCATTCAGGAGGAAGGTCTTGACATCTGCTCAGCCCTGGCGAGGGCCCCTTTAACTGAACCACATGGCGGGTTGCCTTACAGTGAGAGGGCACAGAAGAGGAGCCATCATGAGACAAAAGAGGAGGGGAGAGAGTATGGGAAGGAGCCAGCCTTATTCCTTTATAACAACTTGCTCTCGAGGGTCCCATAATCTCTTTTGGGAGCAGTGTGTCCTCATGACCTAACCACCTTCTGCTGGGCCTCACTCTCTTCTGGAGGTTCATCACTTCAACACTACTGCATGGTGGACCCAACTTCCCACACGGGAGCCCTTGGAAGACAACCACATCCAAACAGTAGAACCTCAAAAAAGTTCCCTGGGTTTTTTTTTTTTGTGTGTGTGTGTGTTGTTGTTTTGTTTTGTTTTGTTGTGTTTTGTTCTGTTTTTTGTCAGTCTCATGTTAGGCCAAAGAGAGATGCCGGGCTAGTGGATAGAAAAACTTCTTACGGGTGACTGATTGACTGCTAGCTGTAGCCTTCTGCCAAGAGCCTGCCTCCCCAGTCCTGACTGTCTCTCTATTCTTCAGGCCTCCAGAAAGCCTTCCCTAAGCACAGCCTCAAACATCTATGGTGATCAGTGTCGAGAAATGTGGACCACCAGTGTATTTCTGGAACTTTCTTTAACGAGAGGCAGGCTCATCCAGCAAGCGTGTGGAAATGTCCGACTAGCCACTCAAATGAAGAGACGCTCTGCCTTCCTCATGAAGGAGAAGAGTGCTGCCCGAATCCTATTAGATAAGCCACCTCGTCTCTCAGATGAGGAAGGCACAAAATGCTGATGACAACCCAAATGTCCATTTAGAATTAGTTGGTGTTGCAGGAGGAGTCTGGTCACATAGGCCACTACAGAGGCATTGTCTCATAAGTCACATGACACAGCCACGACAGAGTGCTAACCAAGTGAAAAAGAAGGGGTGTGGCTCAACAGTATGGAGCTGGCCCAGCATGTGCAAGGCCTTGGATTCCCCCCCAGCTGTGAAAAAGAGGTTGGGGGTGGGGTGGGTTGTGGGAGATGGGTGAGTATGAATGGAATGTCTTTGGAGTGCCTCCACCAAATCAGCACTGTGGTCTGCGCCTCTGGGGAGGCCACTCCACCCAAGGTGTGTGCACACTCTCGGTCCCCCTTGGTGAAAATTCTGTCCTTGCCCTGTTGCGCTGGGTGGCGGGATAGAGGGCGGCTGAAAGCGTTTGTGTGCAGCACTGGAATCAGAGAACAAGCAGAGGCAGAGTTCAGACTACGAAATCCTAAGGGGCTTTTGGCCAACGAATTCAATATGACCCAGTGCCTATTAGCACACATCGAAATCAGCCTAGAGTTTGGCAGGGGAGCTCTTCCCTTGGGGCCACATGGAAAGTTCTAGGCTAAACTCTCACCCAGTCGTTATGAAGCCAGCTTCTGAACCAAGTTGGGTGGAGGCATGAAATAAGATCTCAGTTGGTTTCCAAATGGAAGCAGGACTGGAGCGGGGGGGGCACCCAGGGGTCAGTCACCAAACCTGCTGGGACATCACAGGGCTCTGCGGACCCCAGCAGTGAGGACTCACCAGCATGAGTCTCCAAGTCTCTAAGTCGTGAAAAACTCTGACGTGATCGTGAAGTGTATCGCTAGCTTGATCTCCCATGTCAGACAAAACCCCATACCCACACTCTGGCCCCAGCCCTTGCTGCAGGAGCTGCCCCAGCCTGTAGCTAAACCAAGCCTGGGACACAAGGGGCGACTTCCAGGCCAGGGGTCTGGCACCCTGCCTGATCCGGAGCTGGACAACTCCCCTCCAGAACGGTCCTGTTAAGAGGTTCAGCAGGTAAAGGTACTTGCCACCAAGCCGGCTGACCAGAGTGCAGTCCCCAAGACTGTGCAGTTCCCAGGACAGACACAGTAGAAGAAGAGATCCCCTAAAGGCTCTCAAGTGAGCCTAAGATCTACACACCTGGGAATAAATATAAGCAATTAAAAAAAAAGGAAACCTTTATCCCATGCCCATGTAGGCTGCTCTGGTTAAAAGGCCAGGGGTTCACAAAGCAAAAACAAAGAGCCATGTGAGTGGGAAGAGGCCTTAGCGGGGGAGGAGGGTGGGGGATTGGCGGAGGTGAGAGAACGGAGCAGGGGATAAGTGTGACCGGAATGTATTATAAACATGCATGAAATTGTCAAAGAATTTCTTTGACAATTTAAATTTCTTGCAAGAGGAAAAGTTTAGGCAGGAGAAATTCGACAGTGTTTGTGTGAGCGCGAAAGTGTTCCAGAAGATTCAGATCGCCAAGCCACAGAGGCTCCCGCGCAGGCGCAGTCAGCTGACTGATACAGAAGCAGGCGGGAAAGGACTTGACTGTTGACAAGCATGCATTTGCCAAGTGCGTTTTGTTCCCGTGGAAAGACTCCAGCTGGACGTTCTGGGGAGGTTTCTGATTGGTTAAACCCAAGTGTGTACCCGTTTCTACTGGGCCTCAGTTTACCTACTCCAAACCCACAGCCCTGGAGCCAATGTAGCCTAAAGGTCTCTCAGGTAAACTTAAACAAAAGTCTCCCAGCAATGAATTCCTCAAAATCCACTAGGAATAGAGTTGGGGTTCGCCTCAGCACCACCATGGTCCCTCCCAGGTTACCTTCTGTGGTGTATAGAAGGGGGTGATTATCAAATCATCTTGGCATTTTGGGTCACATGGTCCATATCAGGGTTTCCTCTGAAGGGTGTGACCTTCCCCTGACTCTAGAAACCTAGGACTGAGGACAGGTGGGGAAGAAGCAAAAAAAAAATGACTTCAAGGTTTTGGTTTTTGTTTGAGCCCGTGTCTCACTATCTAGCCCTGGCTGGCCTCAAACTCAGAGATCCTCCTGCCTCTGCCTCCTGGGTGCTAGCATTAAAGTCATGCATTGACATATCCAATGACCCCTGGGGTTTTAAGTCTGGCTGACAGGGTGGTGGGATGTCAGTGTGGCAGTTGGGGGAGGGGCAGGTTTGCTGGGGCTGGAGAGAGGTGGGAGATGGGAAATGGGGTGCCCCAAATTCAGGCCCTTGGATTCCAATGGTAAGGCTCTGCCATGTTAGCAGGGACAAGGGAAGACACTCAGCCAGCATCAGTGAGAGGCAGCTGCCTTAGCAAGCATGGCCTGAGCCCTGCCTAAGAAGGGGTGAGTATGTAGCCCCACTCCCCATAGTATGGGAGCTCAGGAGGCGAAAGCAAGCCCCTCTCCTGCACTGTATTTCACATCTTCCCCGATCTTTCCCAGTGCCGATTGCTCCAAAATAAGAAACTGAGAAAGATGCAGAAAAGCCCAAGCCCAGATTGGTAATCCCTGGGCGGACAACACTAGGCCTCAGTGTCTGTACCTACAAATAGTATAAAAACACCTCCTTGCAGAAGAACAAGAGAGTTCAACTACATTGATGTACTCAAAGCCCAGTGCAATTAAGAGGAACTTAACAAAGATTTTATTACTATAAAATGATTAGCTGCTTGCCTAGTGATCAAGAGGGAGAACACTGGGTCAGATAGCATAGGGTCAAATATACCTGTGCCTCAGTCTCCACATCTTTAAAATGGGTTTGTGAGAACACCATGAGAACCTACTTGGTAAACAATGAAACAACATGGACATTGGTGCTAAATGTTGACTACAGCCACTCCTGAGTGTGACACCAGACAGGAGCTTAGCAAAATGACTCTCCCACGTGGCTGCAAGGTTACCTCTCACCAGCTCAGCATACAGGGAGCAGAGGCTGGGACAGTATGACACATAACTAGGGAAAGACCCTACTCCCCAGCACCCCCCTTTTTCTCATGCTCCTCGGACTACAGCGTTATTGGGGACTTCCAAGATCCCCCCTCACTCTAACCCAGTGTAGGGATGTAGGTGGAGTTGCAATGACCTGTGTCCACCAGCGCTGGGGGAGAGCATGAGACTGAGACCTGTCTGAGAAAGCTTCTGGTCTCAGCACCTTCCAGCAGGCCTCCCGCCCTGTCCCAAATGGCAGCCTGCTCCCAGTGAAATGAACAACGGACCCACCGACCGACCGGTATCACGGCATAGCCTCGCTGAGCACAAACACAGCCTCAGAAAAGGCGCTAGCCATGTGTGGGAAAGAAATCATAAAAGCCAGAGCAAGCTGGGGGTGGAGAGAAGGAGCCGTATTATACCCGCTGATCAAAGGGTAAGCGTAGAGAAGGAGGGATGGAAGAGGCTCCGGGAAGAAAGGGAAGGAAGGTGAGGCTGGCGTCAGCGCCAAGCTGCGCTGCAGCAGTTAGCAACCCGGTGAGCGAAGTGGACAGACAACGTCGTTGGGTTTGTTTTTCGAAGCCGCGGCAAACTCCAGGCACTGAAGCCAAACTGAGTGCCCGAGACATAGGTCCTGCCCCAGAGCTAGGGAACAGTGCCTCCTAATCCCTGGCTGCAGGCTATGGAATTCCTGGACTCATCCTCTGAGCCTCTCCCCAGCGATCCAGAAACACTGTGACAAATCAGCCGGCACCCCCAGGGTCTTGCTGTGAATGTAATCCACATGGAATGTCTGGGCTGCAGCTGCCCGGCCCGCCTGCCCGAGAGGGCTGCCTAGTGGCACTTGAGGGGCAGCGATTTAATGATCAATGTCGTCCTATTCCATCAGCTCACAGCCCCTCTGGCGACAGAATTGGGACTAGAAGTCAGTCAGGATCAAAGGCATTGAGTGCAGAGATCACACACCTCACATGTGCCCTGGCCACAGGAGAGGAGGCTTTTGCCTGCTTCTCTGGGCCTGTGGAAGATGACAGCCCAAAGAAGCATGACAGTGAGTCTCCCGCCACCAGACTTTCATTTCCTTGTGTACTACAGGACTCTGGATGTCTGGATGTCGGCATGCTGGCCGGTGGAGGGGGATGGGAAGAGATGTGGGTTCCATCGCCTGCTCCCACCCTGCTCCCTAGCTGTCTGTCCCCTGCGCTGGCTGAGCCCATCCCCAGCCCTGTGCTGTTACCCCTGCAGTTCAACCTGGGACATCTCCGTTTCTCCCTCCTTGATGTTGAGGGACCTGGAGGAGAGAGGGATGTGTCAGGGCCACTGGGACCTGCGATGACAGCAGGCTGGGTGCTCTGAGAACCGTGTGCTGATCTAAGGGTGATTACACAGGACTTCTAAGCAGACAGCTTCGAATGTTCCAGCTCTGGAGCAGAAAGAGCCCCTAGTGTAAGAAACGAACGCGGGGCTCAGCCTCTGCAATAGCGGGCTTGGCCTGAGATGGTCATAGGCTCCCTCTACGGAAGTCACTCATTGTCATAAGCTCCCCAGGGCAACACAGCCATGTGGCTGAAAACGCATGGATGGTTCCCTGGATTCTTAAACAATGGTGTTTCAAAATCCTCTTCATTTTAAAGTAATTATAACTTCAAAGACAATGCGGAGAGGCCCAGGAACTCTTTCCCTCAATGTTACGTTTATATTTAAAGACAGGATCAGTCTCATGTAGCCCAGGCTAGACTTGAACTCATCGTCTCACTGTCTAGCCAAGGATGGTCTTGAAGTCCAGATCTTCCTGCCTCCATCTTCATCTGTCTCCCAAAGTGCTGGGATTCCAGGTGCGAACCATCGCTCCTGCCCCCCAGGGTTGTCATCTTACTGAATGCTCAGGGAAATATGCTAACACCAGGGCACTGACACCGGGACACACCACGGGCTTTATTCAGATGCCAATGGTGACATTACAGTTGTCTCCTGAGACAGGTGTCCACACCATTCCTGAGAGTGCTTTAGCACCCGTGTGTATGAATGGTTGTGGGGGTGCTCTCCCCTTTGCTGTCTGTTCCTTGCCATAGCCTGTTCCTCTTCCCTCAACTTAGAGAGTAGACCCCAAGGCAGCCGGGCACTGGGCCATGTGATCCTCCGGATGGTAGACTGTTGAGGGGGAAGGTGGAAGGTGGGATGCTGAACCCCTTCCTCAGGGAGCATCCTCAGACTGCCTCATCCCAGCTGGAGGGTTGCACACCCCAGTTTTATCATCTGTAAAGTGGGGTGCTAACAAAGTCCATTTCCTCCTGGTTAAGAGAATTTAGTGAGTTGATAGTTTTAAAAAACTTGGAATATGCTTGCTGCATAGGAAATCTATTGCATTTGATAAATTAATAATAAGAACAAAACACCTATAAGTGATATTTCAAGCGAGCAGAGCTCAAGCTAAGACATTTCCAAATAGCCTGGAGTGAACAGGCTGTGGGGAAGCACCAGGGTCTTTGATCGAGCATTTAATTTATACAAGGAAGCCTTTTGCATGTGAAATTGATTTAATATGCAAAAACTGAGGCTGATTGAAGACTCTAACCACATGCTTTAAATAGCAGTTGTTTTTTAGAACAACCACCAGCCCCTCCACAGCATTGCTGGTGAGTCAGGTTTGCATGCCTGTGTGTGTGTGCTCGCGTGTGCGTGTGTGCATGCGCGCGCGTGTGTGCATGCGTGTGTGTGTGTGTGTGTGTGTGTGTGTGTGTGTGTGTAGCACTTCGTGTGCCAGTCTATACTCAGGCACATCCCAAGACTATGGTTGGATCTAGACATCTATTACTGAAGGTCCCCAACATGACAATGATTCAACTTCCAGTGTTTTGACTTTACAATTAAACAGAAAAATATATACATAGAACCAGTCTGGTTTTCATCTTCAGCATGGGATTCATTTAATGCAGGCCTCATATGAGAGGATTTTGCCAAGCTGAAGGCTGATGTTGGTGTTCTCTGTACATTCAAGGCAGTGTAAGCTGAGTTTTGTTACTCAATAGATTACATGCATTTTTTTAAAAAATATAGTTGTGCTTTGTAGCCCACATTGGCCTTGATCCTCTTCCCAAATGCCCCCACACCTGCCTGATATTAGGTGCATTTTTGCTTTACACTAGTTCTTTCAGTGGACTCATCAAGAAGCAGTGCTTTTGTATGTCAAGGAGTGTTAGGGATTCTTCAAGGCCTGCAAAAGACATAGGCAAGATCTGTGTGTGTGTGTGTGTGTGTGTGTGTGTGTGTGTGTGTGTGTGTGTG
>LOJH01004823.1:0-16940 GCA_001685095.1 Ellobius talpinus
TCTTTCTTCCTTTAATTCTACAAGTCCACTTAGTACTGTCTGTAAATGTGTGGGTATAGAACCACCTACCAGAGAAGGCTGGGTTTAAAAATGAATAACATCAATGCAAAATTTTGCTGTTCATTTAAAAAGCACAAAGTTGGATAACAACTCTTCTTTTGTAATGCATGAAGACTCTTTTCAGCTTCATTTAAAGATTAATGATGTGTATGTTACATGCATGCCACTGTGCAGGTGTGTCTTTCTCTGTGTGTGTGTGTGCGCGCACGTGTGTGCACGCACATGCATGTGCACGTGTAAATGTCAAATGAGCAGCAGAGGAGGATGTCAGGTGTCTTCGTCTGTCATTCTATTTTACTGCTGTGAGTTAGGGTATCTTACTGAATTGGAAACAATATTTTCGTCTTGGCTGGCTGATTCGAATGTTGTGGATATCTGCTTGTGTTTGCTTTCCAATTCTGGGAGGCATGTGCAGCAATGTTTAACTTTTTATGTGAATCCTCAGGTCTTCAGCTTGCAAGTGCTCTTACTCCTGAGATATTTTCCTTGTGTCTTTAACTTCATTTGTTTCAGGACTATTGTGTTTCTGTTATGTATGTAGTATTACATTTGGGGTTGGTAATCAAGATTGAAACATACCTTGCTCCATGAGTTTTACTAAGTACCAAGGGAAACTACAAAACAAAACAAAAATAAAAATATCCGTTTTTAAAACTGAGAAAATATGGCCAGAAGTTCTTTACAGCTGACTGTCAGAACTGAAGAGGGATTTGTATTGAAGACCCAAAGGTTTTCCACATTAACCTATGGATTCAGAATGAGAGTCCCAGTCAGGAGGTGGTCGTGGTATGTATTTACTTGTCATTTGACACAGAAAAAACTGCATGACCCAAGAATCTGTGCAATGGTTTTTTGCCTGCCCCTCAACTCTGGCCACCAACCCAATGTCTGTACAACTTGAAAAGAATGAACAAGTGTTAGTAAATGGAGCTTGCTGTCTGAGGCCTGGATGGAGTAAGGTCACGGTCTTGGTGGTACTGATCCATCCAAAGTGTAGGTGATTGTCATATCAAGCAGCAGAAAGAATGCTGTAGAGTTTTGAGGCATAATACCTCTAGGATCTTGCCGTTGCAGCAGGAAATTGCTGTTAAAGGACCTGTCAGAACCACCCTAGTTACAGTCATGCTGGGAACTTTGGTTTTTCAGAAAAGCCTTTGATTGAGAAAGTCAGAATTAATAGGAGGGACTAGGGAGACAAAGGTACATTTCAAAGCATGGTGATATCTTATATGAAGACTTATAAATTAGTATAAAATGGCACCAAAAGAGATGCTTTCACAACTTAGGAATTGTGTATGTGATTTTGCCAGAAACCAAGTTAAGGGTTTCCAGAGGTACATGTTTTAAACAATCAATCACAGATTTTCTTTTAAAATATTTATTTTGTTTTTACCTATGTGTGTGTGTGTGTGTGTGTGTGTGTGTGTGTGTGTGTGTAGGGGGGATGGATGTGTACTTCTGTGCAGAGGTCAGTAAAAAGATTCAGATCCCTTGAAACTGGAGTGGAAGGTGGTTGTGAGTCACCCATTATGGGTCCTGAGCACTAAACTCAGGTCCTCTACAAGAGCTGTATGTTCTCTTAACACTGAACCATCTCTGCAGCATCCATATTTGTTTTTGATCGCTGTATAAAGCTAGGACTGCACTAGACAAGGGCACACGTGTCCTTGTTAATGTTTCACTCTGTACTGGATACCTCCATATTATAACACTGTGTGGGGTGCAAAGTTCACTGTCTTTTTAGAGACTCTAGTGTCCTCTAATGGACACAGAAACATAGTAAAGTCACGTTCAAGAGTCAGTGTCAGCCACCTTTACAAAACAGAGAATAAGGACAAATCTCCTCTTAGAAATAACTTAAGTACTAAAGGTACCCAGGTAAGGTGTGAAAACCCCATTGACAGAGAAAGAGAACTCTGATTGATATGCTTAAGTTTCTGTAGACAGAGAGCCAGAGCTGGGAGGATTAGTCAGACATTTCTCTCTCATAGTGCTGCTGCTGAGATCTGAGATACAGCCTTGCATTAGAGTCTTTCTCCATGACTTGTAGAGAGCTGTCTTCCCACATCGGCTTTTATTTTGGGTGTTTTTAGCCCCATTTCTTGTCCTGTAAGGACCACAGTCAGAAGAGATGAGTGCCTGCTGACAGGATTTCCTTTTTTCATTATTATCTTTTTAAAGGAGTCACCTGCTGGGGAACTGGTACTTAGAGTTTCAACATATGTGTAGGGGAGACCGATAACTCCACTTAAGCCAAAATCTAAATCAGAAAATACACCCTGATACTATTTGTTTTTATTAAAATATTATGTTTATTTTGTGCATGCACATACACATGCATGTGTGTGTGAGTGCGTGTGTACACCATGGCATATGTGTGGAGGTCAGAAGACAGAGCTTGGGAGTCAGTTATCACCTTCTCTCTTGTGAGTCTAAGGAACTGAACCCAAGCAGTCAGGCACTGAAGCATTAACCTTTACCCACTGAGCCATTTCAATGACTTAAATTATTTTCTTAAAAACCTCTTTCCAAAACTATTTTGGAAATGTGCATTATTTTTATTCTTGTGAGATTATTTAAGGATTTCATTTAAGGGTGACTTCCAAGGAATAATGTGAATATAGGATTTTTTTATTTTGAAGTAAAAAGTTCCTTTGATAGAAATGTTTGTGGGAAACAGCCTGTAATTTCTCATTTCCCATACAGGAAGGACAGTTCAACTGGAAGCAAAAGGTGATGCATGAGTGTTATAGCAATTTCCTGCAGCTGCAGAGGGTTTGATGTGGAATGAAGAAAAGCCAAGCCAATAGCTCAGAGCACAGCATCTATGGGAGCAGATACATCTCACACTTGCTTTTCTCCAGAAGCATCATAGAAACACTGAGTGAGGACCCTGTGATGACACATGCTCACAACTGACTTCTTACAGATAGACAATCAAAAGAAGCTACACTGATGTGGCCGGTTATTGACAAGGGCAATCCCATGGGATAGCAGAACACCCAGATCAGTTCTGCTCAGATCTAAAAGCCTGTGAGATAAACTGACAGACAGACAGAAAATACAGATGAATAAACAGATAGCAAGTGCATACATAAACAGACAGATGGATAGGATAGGCAGATATCAAGAGAGAGAATATAGATAATACATAGATGAGAGACATATAGATAAATGTTGTAGGGAATCCATGTGTTCATTTCCTGGTCGCCCAGACTCCGGAAATAATCACACAGAAACTATATTATTTAAATCACTTCTTGGCCCATCAGCTCTAGCTTCTTATTTGCTAACTCTTACATTTTAATTTAACCTATCTTCATTAATCTGTGTATAGCCACATGGCTGTGGCTTACCTGGTAAAATTCCGGTGTCTGTCTCTCACAGGGTTACATGCCTTCTCTCTGACTCTGCCCCTTTCTCCCAGCATTCAGCTTAATTTTCCCTGTCTATCTAAGTTCCCACTTATCAACATGCCAGGGCAGTATTCTTTATTAATTAACCAATTGTATTCACAGCATACAGAGGGGGATCCCATATCAGATAAATAGATGGTAAATAGATTATATATGTATATATGGCAGATAAATAACAGAAAGGCAATAATAAGATAGGTACACTGATATATAGATGATGATATAGATATAGATAATTGATAAATAGAAAGTAGAGGATACATGGACAAATATAGAGATAAAGGTGTTGAATAATAGATGATAAATAGATAATATAAAGAAAATGATGAATAGAAGATAGAGGGATAAGAGATAGATGATCTAAGATAATAGGTAATATAAAGATGATATAACACCATAGATAATAGATGATAGATATAGATAATGGATAATGGAAAGATGACATGTATGATATATGTTTATAGGTAGATTAATATATTAATACTATATATGCATGTGTTTATAGAGAGATGATAGAGGAAAGCTAGATCACAGATTATAGATAAGTGACAAATATATTAATAGCATTTGTAGATAACTAATAATTAATAGGTAGGTAGGTGATAGATGATGATAGATTTTATTTCCCTTTTCGTGTCTAGAAATATTTCAAAGAGTTTTTTTTCAATCACCTTGAATAGATTTCCTCATCTTATTCCAGAATAAATTCAACTACTTATTATTAGTATAGCCCAAGTCTGTGGCCAAGATGGAGTCACCTAAGTCACCAAGATGGCTAACCCATGTGGGAACTAGCCTCTTTTGGGGAAATGGAAACTGCATCCTCTTCATGTCCCAGAAATTTGACCTTATCTTGGTGAGAGCAGCCTGACCATAGCATCCTGTTGTTACTCCCAAAGCATCCTGTTATCCTCAGGACCAGAGGTCTCCTCATAAAAATTTCTGCTTACAACCATTCCTTTCCTCAGAGCAGTCTCATCCCACTTACTGCTTGTCTGCCACACTCCTGCCTAACTTAAACCACCCCACAAAAACCTAAGCTCTCTTTGGGCATTGGCCCTCTCTCTTTTCTCAGGTACAGGCCAGCAGTTTGTAATTTAATAAAGCTTTGGGTTTTGGCCTCTGTATGACTCTGGTGGTTTCTGTCTCTTGTAAACCTTACACAAATAACAAATAGGTAAGGGAACTTGATGGGTGTTTGGAGAGACTGAGAGGAGCAGGGTTGCTAGCACAGAGAATAAAGATATAATTTATTAATGCTATAGAAATAGGGAATGCAGTTATAAGCTGGGGCAGTTCTGGGCTTGCACTTGGAAGGTTGAAAAGACTGAAAAATTGACCTTCTGTGCTGTGTTATTTGGCTCTCTGTCACTGTGACAGAATACATGGGACCAATTAACTTAAAAGAGAAAACATGTTTTGGCTCATGGCTTCAGAGGCTTTAGTCCCTGGCCACTGGATTTCATTGTTTTTGGGCTAGTGGTGGAGCAGAACATGGTGGCAGAGACAAGCTGCTAGGCTCATGGTGGGTGGCATAAAGCTTGAGCTCAGTGTTCACATAAAACTCCTGACCTGGATCCCATTATGTTCTGAACACTTGAATACGTTGGTCCACTCATGACTGCAGAGTCTTAATGATTCAATACTCTCTGGTTCATTTGGGACCAATTAAACACATGAAGTTTGAGGGAAATTTAAGATTTAAGCCAGGACACATTACTTATATTATCTCAGGAAAAAGGCTGAGCTTGGTAGTTTTGAATGTATTGACATTTGCATAGTGACCTTCCTGATCCACCTCTCTTTCACATTCTTACTGTTTTCCCAATTAATTTCATAACATGATGAAGATTCCTGTTTAGAATTTGAGATTTGAATTTACATGATTTACTATGTAGCATAGACTTTAGGCATTTTAGACATTAAGCTATGGGGCACTGGACTTTAAAGACATCTTTAACACCATCTAGAAACACCATTGATTAGGATCAGAAACTTCCCACCTTGGTTGTGTTTTCTGTGTGAATTCCTAGAGGCCGAGTCTCAGAGAAGGCACACACAAGAGTCCCCCACGGAGGGATTTATAGTTTATTGACCTGTTTTCTCTGTGTCTGGACTAAACCAGTTCTATGGGAAGATGTAATCTGTCCAGAAGGTTTTTTTTTCAGATTTTCTCTGGAAACAGTTTCTGTCTATTCCATTGCTTCTTATTTTCACTTGATATTTGTATGTTTAGATAACATTGTAGGAGACGTATATGGGTACCTGTAAAATAAATTTTTAAGTCAAAATTAATACACAGTGGGCATATGTATGTGTACAAGAATTAGATCAATAGAAATTAATACAATGTATTAAAGTAAAGTAATTATAATACAACGTTGTAGTATACAAGAATTTTCTTAGCATAATTTTATTATAAGCAAGAAGGGAAATTTTTCATTAAAATTTCTTTTTATTGAAGGTGGACCCATGTGGCACCTACGCTACCTGGAACTGTGATCAGCAAGGGTCTGGGGATTAAAAAACACACAGCGACCTGGGTCACTCTTGAAACAAGAATGCCAAATTTATTGTGTTCCAGGGTGGCTTATATAGTGCTCTCCTTGACTAATGGCCACACCCTAGCTCTTGTGATTTTTCAGCTGCAAATCCACCAGAAACCACTCCCCTGCATCAGGAACTCATGAGGGTCTCGTGCCCAGAGTGGCTGCAAACACAGGAAAACAAGCTGTTTACTCTGGTAGGCAAGGGGTCATAGAAAATTCAGGGTCTGAGGGTCTGCAGTCCCCAACAGACCCATACCTCTCCTACTGACCCTGAGGTCCAATCCCCCCAGTCTCATCCCCAGCACTAGAGTAGGAAACCTGCTGAGGCCTCCCTTTCTAACCCCATCACCAACTATCACAAAGATCTTCTCTCTCAACCTTCCTTCCCACAACACACCCCAGTATCCCAGCCTCCAACACCAGCAAGCATTCACTGGGAACACATCAGCGGACAAGAACAGGGATATAGGTAAACTAACTGAAAACCCTCACCATTCCCTCCTCTTTTTCAAATCCAATTCCCCAGTCTCATTCCCAGCACAACAGAACACCAGCTACATCCTTTTTCCCCCGCACCCCACCCCCTACATGCCTACATCTTCTGTGAATCCTACAGCCCATCCCTCATACTTTTCCAGAATTTGGTTGTTTTATCCCAGCCCCTAACTCCAGCAGACACCCCCGGCTAACCCACAGACCATGAAAACTAGGTAGACTACCTGCGGATCTTCTCTTCTCTCTCTGTTCCCCCAGATCTAATCTCCCAGTCTCATCCAAAGCTTTGCAGCAGCCTTCCAGATCGCCACTGCTCCCATCTCCTGTAGATGCCACAGATCTTCCTCTTCTAACCTTCCTCCTCCCAATCACTACTTTACCCCAGACTCCAACCTCAGCAAGCACCTCCTGCTAAATCAAGGGCCCTTCTTCCAAAGGCAACAGGTAGACTGAAGGCAGACCCACATTTCCCCTACTGCTACCAAGATCCAATACCCTAAGTCTCATTCGCAGCTCTGTAGCAGGAAATCTACTGTGGTCTCTCTTTCTTCTCTAATCCCATCCCCACTGAATCAAAAAGAATTTATTTTCCAAACTTCCTTTCCTCCAATTCATCTCAGCATCCCGGCCTCCACCACCAGCAGGCACTCCCCAGGAACACATTAGTTAAACCTTCCAGTAAAACAGGCAACACACAACCATCACACTCTTAGAAAATCCAGAGGGGAAACAGAAATCAAAGAACAAACACCCACCCAACAAACACAAACCCAGATACAAGCAACTAGATCTATAATCATCTGAAAACCAGATACCTATATTTCAGTATACACACACACACACACACACACACACATGAAGCAAAAGCCAGGTAGTGTTGGCACACGCCTTTAATCCCAGTGCTCAAGAGGCAGAGGCAGGTGGATCTCTGTGAGTTCGAGGTCAACCTGATCTACAAGAGCTAGTTCCAGGACAGACACTAAAGCTACAGAGAAACCCTATCTCAAAAAAACAAACAAAACAAAAAGTCAACCAATAACAACTAGAGCAGTGTGTCTCTACTAGAGACCAGCTATTCTACCACAGAAGACTCTGAACATTCCAACATAACTGTAGCACAAGAAAAAGACCTTAACACCAACTATATGAAGATGATTGAAGTTCTTAGAGAAGAAATAAATAAATCTCTTAAAGAAATCTAAGAAAGCACAAACAATTGGAGTACATGAATTAATTCCTTAAAGAAAGCTGAGAAAAAAAGTTGAAGAAAATGAATACATCTGAAATCTGTTCAAGAGATGAAAATGGAAATAGAAGCAATAAATAAAACACAAAATTTCCAGAAAATTCTGAAAATGAAAATTAAGTAATTCAAACACAAATTACAAGGCAAGCATCACCAACAGAATACAAGAGATGGAAGAGAGAATCTCAGGCACCGAAGATATGACAGATGAAATGGATAGATATATCAGTAAAAGAAAATGCATATATCTTAAAAACTCCTGCAACAAAACATCCAGGAAATCTGGGGAATTATGAAAATACAAAACCTAAGAATATACGGATAGAGAAAGGAGAAGAACCCCAGATCAAAGACTCAGAAAATACTTTCAACAAAATCATAGAAGAAAAATTTCCTAATCCAAAGAAGGAGGTACTTATAAAGGTAAATGTAGCATACAGAACACAAAATAGATTGTACCAGAAAAAAGTACCCTTGCCAGATAATAATCAAAACAACAAATATACAGAACAAAGAATGACTATTTTTGATTGATTGTATTGAGCTAGACAAAGAAAGACTATTAAAAACTAGAAGACAAAAGGATCAAGTAACATGTAAAGACTGACCTACTAAAATTACACCTGACTTCTCAGTTGAAACTCTTAAAAGTCAGAAGGACTTGAACAGATGGACTACTGATTCTAAGAGACCACAATGCCAGCTCAGACTAATATATCTGGCAAAACTTTCAATTACCATATATGGAAAAAATAACATATTCTAATATAAAGTTTGATTTAAACAATATGTATCTACAAATCCAGTCCTAAAGATGCTAGAAGAAAAACTCCAAACTAAGGATGTTAACTATACCCATGAAAACACAGGAAATAAATAATCTCTTACCAACAAATCAAAAGAAGGGATGCACACAACACACACACACACACACACACTACTACTACTATTACTACTATTACTACTACGACTACTGCTACTACCACTATCATCAACAACAATGACAAAGCAACAGGAATCAACTGAATACCATTTAGTCATTGATATTTCTCAATATTGGTGATCTCAATTCCCCAGAAAAAGATGCAGACTAACAGAATAGATACAAAAACAGGATCCATCCTTCTGTTGCCTCCAAGAAATAGACCTCGATATCAAAGACAGACATTACCTCAGAGTAAAGGGCTAGAAAGAGATATTTTAAGCAAATAGACCTAGAAAGCAAACTGGTGTAGCCATTTTAATATTTAACAAATTGACTTGAAACCAAAACTAATCAAAAGAGATAAAGGATACTACATGCTCATCAAAGGAAAAAAACCACCAAGATGACATTTTCATGCTTAGAAATCTGTGTTCCAAATCCAAGGGCACCTAAGTTTGTAAAAGAAACACTATTACAGCTTAAATCACATGTTGTCCCTCACAAACTGAGAGTGGGAGACACCACTACCCTACTCTCACCAATGGACAGGACATCCAGACAAAAGCTAAACAGAAATACTGGAGCTAACAGATGTTACAAAGCAAATGGACCTAACAGATATTTATATAACATTTCACCCAAACACACAAGAATATGCCCTCTTCTCTGTACCTCATGGAACTTCCTCCAAAATTGACCACATCCTTGAACACAAAGCAATTCTCAACAGATAAATGAAAATTGAAATAACTCCTTGCCTCCTGGGAGACCACCATGGATTAAAACTGGATATCAATAAAAGAGAAACAACAGAAAGCTACAAACTCACGGAAACTGAACAACTCTCAACTGAATGAAAACTGGTTCAAGACATAAATAAAGAAATAAATTAAAGACGAAGAATTCAATGAAAATGAATATACAGCATACCCAAATTTATGGAACACAATGAAAAGAGTACCTACAAAACTCAAGAAAATTCTCCAATTTTTTTATGGTTATGCTAGATATTATGCTAACAACTTGACAGTACATTTGAAAGCCCTAGCCTGGATTGTTGCAAAGATAAAGGGTTGCTCTTGGGAAACAAACATCAGGGCCCCATTGCTGAGAACAACATCCACTCAGCTCATTGAACACAGAGAAGTCAAGATGGTACCTACATGGAACCTTCACTTCTACATCCTAATCTCTTTGTTGCAGGAAGGCACTCTGTAGGGCACTAGAAAGAAAGTGGACATCAACCCAGCCACCAACCCTTTGACCTGCAATCTGTCCTGCCTAGAAAATATGCGGGGACAATGGTGACACAGAACTTGAGAGTAGTCAAACAATGTCTGATTTGGCATAAGACCCGCTCCATGAGAGGGAGCCCAGGCCTGACACTGTGTGGGTGACCAAGAACCAGAGACTAGATAGCCTAGGGACCAAGGGTAAAACCAAACACTACTGGTCTAAAAGAGTATCAATTAAATGACTCCTAATGATTCTCTGCTATCCTCATAGATCAGTGCCTTATCCAGTCACCACCAGAGAGGATTTCTCAGGTGGAAGATGGGCACAGATGCAATGACCCACAGCTAGACGTTATGTGGAGAGAGAATACTTGGAACACACAACTCTAAATGGAATGTCTCCTTTAAATCCCTCCCCTTCAGAGCTCAGGGAATCCAGGAGAATGGGAGGAGGAAAGAATGTAAGAGTCAGAAGGATTGAGGACACCAGGAGAGCAAGGACTCTGAATCAACTAAGCAAGGTATATATGAGCTCATGGAGACTGAAGCAGCAAGCACAGCCTATATGAGCCTGCACCAAGTCCTCTGAGTACATATTAAAGCTATTAGCTTCGTATTTTATGGAACTCCTGACTTTGAGAATGAGTGGGTCTCTGACTCTTCTGCTTACACCTGGGACTCTTTTTCCCCTGTTGGGTTGCTCTGCCCAACTTTGATATGAAAGTTTTTGCTTCATCTTTTATTTTATTTTGCACACTTGGTTATTATTTCTTAGAAGTTTGTTCTCTTTTGTTGAGATTTATTTTTTAATTTTTTAATTTAAAAGTACTTTTTTCATTTTACATACCAACCACAATTTTGCCTCCGTCTCCTTCTCCCACCCCCTCAGTTCCCATCCACTCTTCAGAAAGGGTAAGTCCTTCCATGGGGAGTTTACAAAGCCTGGCATATCAAGTTGAGGCATGATCAAGCCCCTCCCTATTGTCTCACATCTGAACAAGGTATTCCTCCAAAGGAAATGGGCTCCAAAAAGCCCATTCATTTACTGGGGATTAATCCTGTGTCCCACTGCCAGTGGTTCCACAGACTGCCCAAGCTACAGAACTGTCACCCACATTTGAGGGCCTAGTTGGGTCCTATGCAGGTTCCCCAGCTGTCAGTCCAGTGTCAGTGAGCTACCACTAGCACCAGTCAACTGTCTCTGTGGGTTTCCCTATCAAAATCTTGACCCCTTTGCTCATATACTCTCTCCTCCCTCTTTTCTACTAGACTCTGGGAGCTCAGCCCAGTGCTTAGCTGTGGATCTCTGTATCTGCTTCCATCATCCTAAAAGTTCTATGAAGGAGTTCTACAGCTGATAACCACCTTCAGCAATGCGGTGGGACACAAGATCAACTACAACAACACACACATACAAACACAAACAAAAACAGTATCCCTCATATACACAAACGATAAATGAGCTAAAAAAAATTTAGGGAAACATCACCTATTACCATAGCCACAAATAACATAAAATATCTTGGAAGTGGATCCTAAGGGGTGGGGGAGATGGGGAGACATTGGGAGCAGGAGAAAAAGGGGAAACTATAATCAGGATATATTGTATGAGAAAAGAATCTATTTCCAATAAAAGAAAAAATTGTTAAAATTGCATGAACTCTAAAAGGTATATAACAAATGTGGAATAATAGGCTTCATATATCAATGAGTTTTCAAATTACTAAGAGCAAAGTGGGCCTCTCATTAGCAAGTTGATTATAGATACAAATAAATGTTTTATAAAACAGAGTATGAACATTCATAATGTAAATATGAAAGATTTAAAATTGCTGGTATTTGGAGACACAAAAATAAATAAGAATTCAAACTGCTATTTCCTTCTGAGAATTCTTTTTAAATGTCTAAAATATCAGACAAATAATATGAAAATATTTGTACATAGTAATTAAACTGTGTTTTATGATTCTATCATGGGGCAAGCTTAACTTCTGCTATTTTTTATTCTGCCTGTCACTTGACCTCCACACAGTGACACATATTACATAATACTTCTTATCTAGGTACTGTCACCAATGAGCATTAAAACAAGACACACAATAAAGGAAGAATACATAGCCTTTCCTTCCTGGCACACGTAAGACATTCTTTTAAGCAGTTCAAACTATCATTATGTAATAAGAAAACAAATTCCATCTCTGTTTGTGTATTTTATCTTCTTTCTACATTGCTTTCAGTTTTTATATTCTCAACTACTCAGAACTCACTGCTCTTATGCCTTATAGAATACTAAGGACTCGGATTTAATTGTTGAGTGCTTCTGCATGCAGGTAAGCTCACTAGTGCCAGAGGTATGAGGCAGGGAGTTTGGGTCACTGCACTGGAATTATTATTTGTATAATTGGAACCCTTCATTCCTTCAATAGTTAACATCTAGACATAAGTATTCTTCAATGCTTTTCTAGACCATTGGGTCTGGGTCAAAACAAACAAAATGAGAGTTGATTGATTGCAGGAGAACAATGTCCCTGAAGCCCTTGAAGGTCTTAGAGTCTGGTCAGTACATTGTGATCTTTGGCTTGGACACTGTTTCCACAGGTCAGATTTCAGCAAATCTTGTCACATAGAAGAGGGTAGAGAGGGTGAAGGGATAATATGAACAAGCTCTTATCTGCTTTTCTAATTCCCACCCCATCAGTCTTTGATAATCAACTGCTTATTATAGGTTACTCTTACTTGATGAAAATAGCTTGCTATGTTATTTCTTTTCTTTAATTTTGTTTATGCTCCATTATTTCAAAGGTCTTGCATTTCAGACATTTTGTTCTTTCTTCAGGGCTGTGGAATAGTCCAGTGGGAGCATCCTTATCTAAGTGAGGCTCTTGGTCCAAACATTGACATCATAAAAATAAATATAGTAAAAATAAATACTTTTTACTTATAGCTAAAAACATAATGCCTAGAAGTTACAACATTTTAAAATATTATTTCAAATACAATAGTTTATAACAGCACTAAGATTCAGTAATATTACAAAGATCAAATTACTGTTTAGCAACTGTTTAAGTTTCTGGGGAGGTTATAATTCATTTTGAAAAGTTAATAAAATATATTATCAGCATGTTAAAATAGCAGAATGTATGTAAGTCCATATATAAAATAGTCAATACCAGTTGTCCTAGTTTAAGAACTGATTAAGTGAAATCTGTATAATAGTTAGACTAAGTACTTAAATAAATTTAGCTTAATTGAAAATAGTTAAGTTTCTGAAACATATTTCATTCCTGAGAGACTTCAGGGCACATTATTAAAATGTTTAGCTACCCACATGTGAAAAGGTCCGCACTGTAAAATCCATAATTTGTAATGCACACACACACACACACACCACACACACAGAATGCATGCTCCTTTGACATGAGTTCAGTTCTTGGATTCCAGAGCTCTCTAGAATCTTCTCTGTGCTACTTAGATGGAGAACTGGTCCCGTCATCATTAGCTGAGATTAGTGGTGACGTAGGTAGAGGGATGAAGGAACTTCTTAAAGGAACTGCAAGAGTCACTCGAAGCACTGCTTGAGACCTGTTCACAAGTCCACGGTGCACTGTGTATATTCCGTGCAAGCACGCACATGTATGTGTCGTGCCTGTTTGTGGAAGTGTTTGTAGAAGTCCATGGAAGTAAGAGTCTTTCTTTCAGAATATAGAGCTACTCTGTGTTGATATCACCTTTACTTATCTTCTTATCTCTGTGTAGGTCTCTGTGAAATTACAGTATCAAATGGGGTCTTTAACTGAAGCCTTTCTTTTTCAAGTTTAACTTTTACTGAATGGCACAAATGACATATGTAAAATCACTCCCTGATCTGATCTTGGAAGCTAATCAAACTTACTCTAATGCTTAGTGGCAAATTAAGTGCCCTTCCCAGAAGGCAATCTTTTAGAAAATTTTTTTTGTACATTTGACTATTTTGCCTGCATCTATGTGGATCACAGACATGTACCTGAGGAAGCCAGAAGAGGATGTTGGATCCCCTGGTGCTTAAGTTGCAGGTGGTAGTGAGCTATCATGTGTGTATTGGGAATCGAACCTCTAGTCCTCTGAATAAGCAATAAGATCTCTTAACTGCTGAGTCATCTCTCAAGATCCAAGGAAAATATTCTTACTTCAATTCTGTTACTTTTCATAAAATTCTACTGGTAAGGAATGAGCATCTTTTCCCCAGACAAAATGTGAGACCAGTTGTGGTATCCAATGACGACTAGATGCCAATAGTATGATCAGTTATGAATGTAGCAAAGTTTAAAACAGCCCTGATGTTCTTTATCAGAAGGCCATCATAACAATGATAAATTGTTCAAACCTGTGGACAGGTACTAATCCATAGCTAGGAGAACACACAGAAATAGGAAGACAGTTAAATTTCACTTTGATCTCTGTAATTCTAATGTTCCTTAGCAGCCTTCCCATCAGACCCAGGTCACTTATAAAGAAACAATTGATAGACAGTCTTACTTAGATAAGACTTTGTGGAGGTGAGTTAACATCGGTGAGGTTAAGTCCCATGGAATTGAAGCAGGGAGTAGTCAAATACCAGAGGGAAATGAAACATTTTGATACAAGTTCAAGGATCATAATTTGCATACTCATGCCAAAATAAATATTGTGACTTTTAAATACAAGTCTCCAAGGTGAGACTGTCATGAATGAGTTAGTGTTTGATGACATTTAAATTTTAGCAGGAAATATGTGCATGTAGAGAAAGGTCATTTGGTGTTGATTGGGATGCTAGAAGCTGTTTCTCATAAGCTCTGAGTGTACACACTTCCAAAGTGTCAGGGAAGGAGTGTCTCTCTTCTACATACTGCTTGAGATATACAGAGTATGCCCAGAGATGCTGGTGGCAGTCTGACTTTAATGGGATTATTATAAAACCAACCAAATAAAACATTGCTTTCTCTGTTCCAATATGAAATATACTTCATAAAGCAAGACATATGATTATATTCACCAAGATATATTTTGCATGTGTATGTATATGTGGTATGTGTATATATGTGTGTGCATTCGCATACTGGCATGTATGTGGGTACACATGAATGCAGTGAGCATGCCTGTGAAAGCCAGAAGCTGATGTTGGGCACCTTTCTTATCTTCTTCCCAGTTAATGTGCTCCAGACATCCCCTGTCTTCACCTCCAAGGCCCTGAGACTAAGAAGTGGGCCACCATGCTCGCCTGAGGTGGAAGCTGCTGCTTTGAACTTCAGTAATCCTGCTTGTACTTTGTCCACTAAGCTATCTTCCCTGAAACTCACCATGAGTTCTTAAGAAGCATTTCATAGTCAAAATGTTCCACCTTTGTTTCTTTTTTAATTCCTTTGTATTTGGAGAGAGGGAATTATGCAGACTCAGAGTCTAGTGGCCCCGGGTGGCTTCCTCTTGCTGTCCACTCACCTAGCTCACTCCTTCAATGACTTCAGCTGGGCCCCACCTACTCCACAGTGGTAAATGAACAAATGCAGCTAACCTGGAGATGTCGGCTAAGTGTGTACATTGGTCTTTCCTGCTAAAAGTACTGCCCTGCTGCAGTTATTCCAAAACGATGAATCTGATGCAGTGCAAAACGAGAAAGCAGGAGGAGAATGGTGATGCTCTGTCGGCAGCCAGGGCCAAAGCAGATGCTTCCCTGCATGTGGCTGTAGGTGAGAAGAAAACAAACCAACTAGCCTGGCTCTGGCTGCTGATTCCCAGCACTGTGAGCAAATAAATCAGGGCCACACAAATGCAGAGCACCTTGGCAGGACACCCTGTGCCTCAAGGGATAACTGTTGCAGAACCATTCTTTCGTTAACTTGATTTCAGTTCTGTAAACCAACTTTGCAGCTGACTGTATAGCCCATTTCCTTTCCTGGCTCAAAACGTGGAAACAATTGAAGGTGAAGAACAGATACAGCGTGGGCAGCCTGTGACAGAAGCTTGAGTCAGAGAAAACCAATAAGGTCAGGAGCATCGCAGGATCAGGTAATGAGGTGTAATGAATAATATAACCTATGCAATCCATGGAGCATAAATCCTGCTCACTTCCACAGTGCCACCTTGGTTAAGAGGATTTTCCTCATCTCTAAAGGAACAGAATATTTTAAATCCCTATTTCCTCCTTATTAAGCATCTCTGGTTAGTAGAATTACATGGTGGGTCCTTAATGATTTCTGCTTCGTGCTTCAAATTTAATTTATTTGAATGTGCAAATTGGTTTGCCAGTGATGTGGTAAACTGTGCTTGGTTATGAAATGTTAACTTGCAAGACACAATCACCTTAAAATACTCCCCCACAGTTCTCATCTGATGCCATTCTGCTTATTGCAGGCATCTCTGATCAGACCAAATCAACCATAATCAGGCTGTATTTATAACCCAGCCAGGCTGCAAACACTAGCATCTGGCTTGTGAGAGCAGGTGGCTTTGTGTAGGAGTTCCTGGATGGTTTCTTAATCAATAATTGTGAATACCTACAGAGACGAGGCAGCAAAAACCTTCAGAAAATACTTCAAACTATAAAAGTTACCCCTGATTTTTTTCTCCCTCACATTTGCCTGTAAATCCAGTTTATTTCCCCATAGAGCTTCTGGTATGAATGGATAGAAGCTAATTAATTTTCTTGATATAAATGAAAATACCTTCAAGATAGTTTGTAGGTCGCTTGCCGACTTTTCTCTCTGAATGGATCACTCAGTCCCTGGAACACTGTGACTAGATGGAAGAATGACCAAGCAAGATGATAGGAGTCTCTGATAACTTCCTCTCCTCCAGCTATTTGGTCTTTGACAAATGACCCAGTGTTTATTGTACTCTCCCATGATTTAAAGATAGAGTTAGGCAAAATGAGGAAGCTTCTTATCTTCTAGAGATTGTATTCTAATTATGTTGGCCCATGGAATCCAGCATCTCTGTCATTAAGGTCAAATCAGTGTGTGTGTGTGTGTGTGTGTGTGTGTGTGTGTGTGTGTGTGTGTG
>LOJH01004823.1:16999-35482 GCA_001685095.1 Ellobius talpinus
TGTGTGTGTGTGTGTGTGTGTGTGTGTGTGTGTGTGTGTGTGTGTGTGCACATACACAGAAGGATATAGAATATCTTCAGACTTTCAGGCTTTGTGAGTGTATTTGTTACTGTCCTTACATGGTTAACCAAATACTCAACAAGGCAACTCAAGGTAGGAAGGGTTTATTTCGGTCCACAGTTTAATGTAACAGTTCATCATCATGGAGAAGACATGGCAGGCTCTAAAAGAAAAGTTCTAATGGTGATTGGCTGATTGGGAAGCAGCTGGTTGTATTGTATCCTCAGCTGGTACACAGAGAGCCACGAGTGCTGGTACCTTGTTGGCTTTCTCTTTTATTCAGTGTGCCACGTGGCATGATGCCACTCACATTCAAGGTGGGTCTTTCTTCTGTAGAACTGCCCTCACAGACATGTCTAGTCTTTGTTTCCAAATCCAGACTAGTAGATAAGAAAGCCTCTCACTAGGCAGTCTGCTGGGGATTCCATCCCCTCTGCAGAGCACCACCTGATGATCAAACTTTTAATAAACAGCATTAGGATGTTCAGGATCCCTCATGGAAAAGTGGGGGACATTTCATCGGAACACATCAAACCCCTTGTACATTCCACAGGATGTACTGGGGACTCTCTAGTAGGACACATTATTTCTGGTCTGTCTGGAACTTTGCTGAGGGCAATATGTTCAGAAAGGTGACCCTTTCTGATCAGTAAGTTAGAAATCACTTTTCAGTGCAAAGGGTAAGTTGGAGACTCTGCCCCGAAAGTGTCCCTTTCGTCTTAGTGAGAGATCTCAGTGGCTGTTCTGAGTCTGTAGGGTGTTGTGTAACAACAGATAATGTGACTGTGAACTGTGTTTTCCAAGAGTTCAGCACACAATTTGCAGTTGTGCTAATAAAATATATGGCGGTCAAAGAAAGCATGTTTTATTCCTGTTTTTGTTTGTTCATTTTGTTGTAAAAACATAAGAGAGGGAATCCCTGACTTCTCTACAATGAGGCAGTGTTTCAGGAACACTAAAGGAGGCTTTTCAGCTGTTGCACTGTGTGGCTGCTTTATTGACTCTTCATAAGTGGAGACCCATTACAGTGGACCAATTTGAGAGTATCAATATAAGTGGATCAAAGTAAGATTTGTAAAAGAGGATGAGGTTGCCCTAGAACTCCAAAGAATAACCCAAAGGTTCTGTGCCTGTTTAGCAGTTCACATTCTGACATGCAACCAAATTCTGTTTGTTGTTCCAGTATTGTAGGTTGAACCAGGGTCTGGCATATACTAGGCAAGAGTGTTACCACTGAGCTTTGCTCCCAAAGCCTAATGCATTTCTCTTGGTGGTGCCTGGGATGGAGAAGTTCTTAGCTGACTGAATAATGCCAATGATTACCTGAGATGTCGGGGCTCATATTATGCTCAGGGCACTGGACAGTTCCTTTTAAATGAGTAGTTTTATAAATGTTTCTATGTTTTAAATGAGTATGAGAGCTAAAATCTCCCGGATGGTATCATGTTGTTGCTGATGTGAAGAGGGAGCTGGATGTGATGGAGCTCTGGTCTGCAGGAACAGTGAGAGGCAACGTTTGTCTCAGATACTCTAAGGGCAATAAGGTGAAGTTATAGGAAAACTTCCACTTACAGGCTGCTGAAACAGATACTGCATAGATATGGTCTTCACCCACAGTAACAGAGTGTATTCATTTCCAGCTGATGATCGCATGGAATTCAGGAGTATTTGGTTTGAGAGATAATCAAGTAAAATATAGTGTTGTGAGTATTATTTTAAGATGTGCTACTTTTATTTATGCCATGGAATATTTATTTAACGATGCAAAGATGTGATGCATTCATTTATGTTGTATTTGTTTAATTCTGTGAAGCTGTGTTCCTTTGTCTGTCTAAAACACCTGATTGGTCTAGTAAAGAATCGGACAGCCAATAGCAATGCAGGAGAACACAGGTGGAGTTGGCAGGCAGGGAGAATAAATAGAAGGAGAAGAACATTAGAAAGGAGGAAAAGAGCAAGAAAAGAAGGAGGGGTGCCAGTCACCCAGCTACATAGCAAGCTGTGGAGTAAGAAGTAAAGAAAAGTATACAGAAATAGAGAAAGGTAAAAGTTCAGAGGCAAAAGGTGGACAGGTTAATTTAAGAAAAGTGATCTAGAAACAAGTCAAGCTAAGGCTGGGCATTTATAAGTAATAATAAACATCCATGTAATTTATTTGGTAGCTGCATAGTGGGTCCCCAAAAAGTTAACAGAAAAAAAAAAGCAAACTACAATGAGCAATGATAATGTTAAAATTCTCTGATAGAAGTCATTCATTTTTCTCAGGTTTGGTCATTGGAAAATTATATTAAGTGGAATGTTCAGTAGGACAATAGGGTAAGTGGTTCTTTCTTTAGTGACTCTGTATGTCAATGGATGCCTTTTAATAATAGATTTTGGTTTTCATGGACTTTGCTTTATTCTATGTTCAGTTATATGAACTATTTTCTCAAGTATTTCAAAATCTCATTTGACATTCAAGTTATACCTGGGAAATTATTTAGTGTAATAAAATACAGACAGTTCAGTTAGTCTGTATGTTGTGCATCACTGTTCTATGATAAAGGAAAAAGAAGGTCAAGAGACAGCATGTGGCCAGAATAAAATCCTATTATTTTAATGAATGGGTTACTGGAAAATATAAAACTAAATTGACACTATGGAGAAGCATATAGCTTAAAGTTCTGATTAAATAAATACTTAATTGCATATTTCTTTATTTGACTTAGAAGTGTGGTGATGCCAGAAGTTAAAGGATCTATTAGGATAACAGATTTCACATAGCTTGGAAACTCATGGTAGAAGACAGGTTTTGACTCCTTCCCCACAGCATTCTAAATATCAGGTCAAAATTCCCCTGTGATTCAGTACCAGTGGTTTGGGAATGTCATGGGGATGGTTTAATATTGATCTCTTTGAGATTGTCATCAGCTAGATAAAGTAAACTCATAATTTCTGATTTTCTAATTCCAGTCACTGCATTAGAACAAGTTGATATATTTAAGGAAATATAGCATTTCATGTTAGTATAATTAAAATTTTATTTTTAGCTTCATTAATTTGAAAAAAAAATTGTCTCATGGAGCTTATTTGAAATTCACAGAGATGCATTGAATCACAGATTCCTATCAGATATGTCTTTAATTACTCATTGTGATGATGCCTTGGAGAAAAGAAATCACTAATAATTTAGGACCAAATGTGTTCCAGGCACTGTGCAAATCACAGCAATGTTGTGATCTCATACTGTGTGACTCGTGGTTAAATCAGAAAATCGAGCTCCCAAGGAAGTAAGCAAAGCCAGAAGGGGAAGGAAGGGTGTTAGACCTGGGATTGATGATTCCAAACTGCTCATTCTGTCTTCTAAAGAATTTCTACCATCAGTATCATGACTATAGCTAGAAAGCTAATAATAACTGGAGTTCATTTATAGCCCACCATCCATCAAATAACTTGGAACCTTATTTTGTTACTTTAAGTATTCATAGTTTGAGTTATACCAGGACATGAATTAAAAATATAATATTTAAACAAAAACAAGAAAAGGGTGTGTGTGGAGAGATGGCACATTGTTTGAGAGCATTAGTTGCTCTTGCAGAGGGTTTGCTTCTCAGCACCCATATGGTGGCTCATGACCACCTCTCACTCCAGTTCTGGGGTATCTGCTGGCCTCTTCTGGCCTCTGTAGGCACTGCACAATATGGTATACATACATGCATGCAAACACTCATATACATAAAGTAAATAAACAAATCTCTACATAATAGAATATAAACAAAGCATTTTCACTAAATACCCACACTCCCAAAGCAGACATTTTAGAGTCAAAATACAGAAAACTGTATTGCTTCTATTTTGAATGCCATGATTAATTAACAGTTATAGATTCTCTCATGTTTTTCTTTTCTGTATGCAAAGGAAATGCTTACCAATCTTTCAGTGGTGATAACTGAAGGAATTTGTTGGCTTCTGTCTATGCATGCCATTCCTGATGCTCACAGTAATTTGTTCTTCCTAATTTATATCCATTCCCTAAAGCAAGAGGAAGCATTTTGTGTATATTTTACAAACCTATAAAATAATTGTCACATGGGCCCAGAATGAGTTGATGGAATTAAATGGACTACCCTGGATATTTTATGGTTCAAGTGATCAGAATTGCTTAACTTTGATCTCATTCATCATAATATAACACACTTTCAATTAGGTCAACTTTAAAACAGCCTCCCGTAATGACGGCCGAGTTACTAAAGCAACTAACTGTCTTTCGAGATAGAGAAAATGCTTGCTCAGGTGGTCTCATCACTTGTTTTTGAAATCAGAGTTATAATTATATAATCTTTATTTATTCAGTCTATCACAGTTAATTTTAATCAGACAGATTTGTTGCCTGTTTCCTACAAAGGTGGGGGAAGACATCTAATTATATTTAATGCAGTGTTTATGTACATAGCTGCATTAGGCCAGCTGAGATGCTATTCCAGTGAAATGGTAATCTCTCTGACAACCTGATAATAAAACAACCAAATGTGGATGGACTTCTGAAACAAGAAACTGCTCTTGATGCATATTTGCATACTGATAGTGTTATGATGATTACAAGCCACTGTGGTATTAGCATGGACCTCAAAAGAATATTGCTCTCTAAGATTAGTTTGAATTCAAAATTTAATAATCCTATCTACATACTCAAATCAAGATGTAAATCTCATAGATGTAATAAAACAAAATCTGGGATAAAACTGATATATTAAATAACATGTATTATGTATCCATAGTAAAGTGACATTAATTAATAACAGTGTGCTTATAAAAGAGAAAACTGAAAATAATTCTAACAACCTATTCTCGTTCTTAAAATTAGGCAAAATGGGGCAGAGTGTGGTGGCATATGCTTTTAATTTTAACACTTGGGAAGCAGAGGCAAATGGATTTCTGTGAGTTCCAGGCTAACCTGGTCTATACTGCAAGCTTTTGGCCAGCCAAGGTTATATAATGAGACCCAGCCTCAAAAGAGGGCAGGAGGCAAAATTCTGATTATATAAATAGAGATGTTATTGCTCCTTTTCCTGTATTTGTATGTGTGTGGTATATGTACATATGAATATGCAAATTCATGTGTATGCAGGTTCCAGGCTCACATTGATAGTCTTTGTAAGTTACTCTCTGCTATATTCATTGAGGCACGGTCTTTCAGTTGAACTATGAATACTCTAATATGACTAGTTTGGATATCCAGCTTGCTCTGTTACTTCTCTTTTCTGCTTCCTGACAGCTGGCATAATCGATGGTCTATCATACCCACTTGGCATTTACATATGTTCTGGGGATCTTCACACTTGGCAGCAAGTGTTTTACTCACTGACCCATCTCTCCATGCCTAGGAGGAGATGTTTTGAAATATAGCATTCAGAGATTATGTTGTTGCTACTACTGTTGCAAATAGTACCAATAGTGCAACTATTTTAACAGAAAAAAAATCAGTCTTATTCATAAATGTAAAAGAAGGTTCTAGTTTTCCAGTTTTAAATGTAATCTTTTGAGACTATGGAGATTTCATATACTTCACATTTATTATAAAGTAATATTTTAAAACTTCAGCTTCACACAGCCCAGGGTTTATTTGTAAAATCTGATGTCAGTACATCAGATATCTAGTTATACTCTTGAGATCTTGAGAGCATCTCAGCTCCTTTCCCTTTAGAGTGGCTGATCTCCACTCAATGTGGAGGTGTTTGCAATTGCCTAGAAGACACACCTCAACATGGAGGCTTCAAGAGAGGATCAAATGGTGGAGAAAACGTCCCATAAGAATAAGTAGGACATTCCATACAAAATGATTATGAATTCCGTGCTAATCTGCCTCATTGCATAATGGAAAGCAAATTTTATTTCTGCTGTTTGACTTCAACTAGGTGGCATCCTCTAAGGCCCCAGACATGACCGTATCTGAGGAATATGTGTTATCATCTGCCTGCCTTCCCATCTTTCTGAGCAAGTACATGTTCCTGCTGTTGCTGCTGTTGCCCTCTGCAAATGTCAGATTCTTTGACCTTCCACTATGGGAAGCTAACTTCAGACTTCTGGGTCCAGATTGGGACTATGGAAACAACCAGCTTTGTGAACTAAACAGTTTCAATATTCTTAGGCTCTCTTGCATGAAGACAGCAACTGTTAGACTACCCCGGGCCTATCTTAGAAGACAATTTAACAAATCCCTATGTAACATGTATGATATAATATAAATATACAGTCTATTGTTTCTGTTCCTTCTTAATCTACTGCTGCCTCCACCTTACCATACAGGAGCTTCTCACTAAGAATTGGGCAGCATAACCAACTGGTTTTCTTAGCTCTAGCCATGTACATGACTGTAAGAAATGCATTAAAGGGGGCTGGAGATGTACCTCAACTGGAAGAATGTTTATCTAGCATGAAAAAGGTTTTGATCTCAGTCCTCATTACCAAACTCAGTATGGTGATTCACACCTATAGTTGTAACAGTTGGTACATACTTCTCAGGTACATGGTGAATTTGTGGCTAGTCTGTACTACCTCAAAACAACAACAACAACAACAAAAACAAACAAGCAAAAAACAAAAAAGCTATACAGACCAGAGTGATCTTTTTTACTGGTAATGATCCCCCCTACCTCCACCTCATGAATTCTGGGATTACAGGTGTGTGCTACCATGCCCAAAAATTAATCATTATTTTAAATACCATTTGAATACCCTTATAAGCTTTATTATTTACTACTTGTTGATGAAAAATACTCATTAGTTATTACCATGTGGTGATAAAATCTAAAATGTTTTTGTTCCTGTTTTGGTTGTTTTATTCTTTTTACTCTTTGTGGGGGACACCACCCAGCTCCCAAATAAACCACATGGAGGCTTATTCTTTTTTACAAAAGCCCAACCTTAGCTTGGCTTGTTTCTTCAAAGTTTTTCTTAAATTATCCCATCTGCTTTTTCTGTCTGGGATATTACCTTTCTCTATTTCTATATACCTTTTCTTTCCTTCTTATTTTATGACTGGCTGTGTGGTTGCATATCTGGCCCTGGCTTTTCTTACTCCTTGATCTTTCTCTTCTTAGATTTTTCCTCCAATTTATTCTCTCCATCCGCTACCCCTATGTATTCTTTCTCCTGCCTTGCTATTTACCATTCAGCTCCTTATTGGACCAATCAGGTGTTTTAGACAGACAAAGTACACAACTTCACAGAGTTGAACAAATGCAACGTAAAAGAATACAACACATGTTTGCATTATTAAACAAATATTTTGCAGCATAAACAAACGTAGCACATCTCCAAATAATATTCCACAACACTAATAATAGAATTCTAACTAAAGACAGAACAATTAATGCTGACTTATATAGTTATTATAAAATACTATTTGATTACTCTATATAGATATACTTACTTGGTATTTATGACAAATCTGTAGTATGGGTGTGAGTAGGTTGGTTTTACAGACACTGTAGCCTTGAGGGAGTACTGTGGCAGAGATATGTTCGTGGAGTTGTTATAGAGATCTACACCTGAGTCTCTTGACATCACACCCATTTCTCCCTAGGACTGGTATTTACTTAGCCATTCTCTCAAACTTGTGCTCATTTATATTACTTGATTTTAACATCTCTATTAAAAAGACTAACCTAACACAATTATATGCATCCTTCCAATGAATAGAGTGATAGACCTGAAAATTTAGAACTACACTTTATTTATGTTGTCTTAGCTACAAAGACCAAAACCAATTTTATCTTTCTCAAAATAAAAATAGAATTCAATAAAGTTAGGTTTCTCATGCAGGAACTGGTATTAGCTTACCGTAACCTTAATTCCGAAGGATCTCAGGACTGTGAGCTGAAAATGAGAAGAATCACAGGACAAAGTAATGACCTTCATAGTTGTTCTATGACCTAATTTCTATAGGATGATTGAAATATTTCTGATTTTAGATTGTGTTGAAGCTATGTTTGATTCATCTAATAATTTCAAATATTTAGACTTGATAAAGTACAGGATGGGAAAGAAACTGAACTATCCAAGGGGCTTCATATCCTTCTAACTCATTTCTCTTTTCAGATTGTTCTTTTTTCATAGTATGTTCGAGTGATCCTTATTTCTTCAGGAATAAAGGAGACTTCAAGGTGAGTTAGATATAGCAATGCTTGACTTCACACGGAATCACACACATATAGTTGAGTTTTCTCTATTTTACTTGTACTTATAAAAGGAAAAAGGTACTGTTGAGAGAAATGAAAATAAATATTAGTCAAGAATGGAAAGGTGATTTAAAAGTGATGGTGAAATCAGATTACACCTAGACAAGAGTCTTCTTCATCCTTGCAGCTGTGTAAGTCAGGGTTCCCACAGAGAAATACAGTAGTAACCATGCACCAGCACCATTGTGAGCGGTGAGGCATCCCATGGTCTTCCACCATCAGCTGCGGATCCAGGGGAGCTACGAACATAATTCAGTTGGAGTCTGAAAAACCTAAGAACTAGAGCAGTGTAAGGTAAGTGCTGACCTAAGAACTAAGCTTGAGAACTGGTGACCCCAATGTCCAAGGTAGAGAATACAGATGTCTCAACTCAAACTGAGAGAGTAAATCTGTCTATCCTCCACCATTTTATTCTATATTCTCTCATGGAAGATTAGAAGATGATGGCTGCCTGCATTGGTGCTGAGTTCTCCTGAAAATCTCTCACAGACACACCCAGAAAATGTATGTATGTATGTATGTATGTATGTATGTATGACAAATGGCTCCTTGAAAACTGACATGCACATTCATCTCCTCAAATTATAATATTCAAACAAAAGCAAAAAGATTATAACTAACACTCATGATATGATGGTCTTAAGCAAGGCTAAAAAGAATGCATGACCCTTCCCCCCAAAAATGTAGAATTATTGTATGTTTCGTGTTCTGCCTACATTGTGTGACTTAAATACTTGGATATAAAATTAGCAGAACTTGTGTGCTGACACAGCATTAAAACATTTTATTGTTTATGATAGGAGCATAAATAATAAAAGGAAGCAGATGTGAATGGACAGGAATGTATGAAATAACATAATTAACTCAGAGAAGGAGTCTGTGCTACTAGACAGTGATTAATTTTTAATGCCCAGATAAAGAATTTTTACTAATATACAAAAGCAACAGAATAATAACAGCATTGAGCTGTTGGATGGCTTAATAGGTAAGGATGTTTGCCACCAAATGTGGTGACCCTAGTTTAATATCTAGAAGCCACATGGGGAAGGAGAGAACAGACCTATTTAGGTTGTTTTCTGTCCTACACAAACACACACACACACACACACCATTTTAGACAAAGACTGCTCATTTGTTTCCAGCTGCCCAGACCTGAGTAATCGCACAGAAACTATATTAATTATAATACCATTTGGCCAGTGACTCAGGCATATAACTAGCTAGCTGTTACATCTTAAATTAACCCATTTCTATTAGTCTGTGTATCACTATGAGACTGTGGCCCACCAGTAAATTTATGGCATCCTTCTGCTTCAGCAGCTACACGGTGTCTCTTGACTCCCTTACTCTGTCTCTATATCTCTTCCATCCTGGCTATATTCTTCCCTTCCACAGGCTGAAGCAGCTTCTTTATTAACCTATGGTAATAAAACATATTCACAGCATATAGAGGGGAATCCCACATCACACCATGGTGCATACACCCACATTGACACAAACAAATGCTTGTAGTGGTTGTTTAGAAAAGTCACTTGTTTAACCTCACAGGACAGTAGATATAAAAAGAATTCAATGTATTACTATATAATAAAATTGTTTTAAAGATATGTTTTTTTATCTTGATTCAAAAGAATTTTTTAATTTTTTTAGAAAAAGAATTAAAGATTTATTTATATTTTATGTGTTTGAGTATTTTGCCTGCATATATGTATGTGCAACATATGAGTGCAGTGCCTGCAGAGCTCAGAAGAGGGTATCAGAACCCTGGAAACTGGAGTTAAGAGGGTTGTGTGCTACAATGCTCTTAACCCCTGAATCATCTTTCCAGCCCTCATCAATCAGCTTCTGAAATTATCTTTATTTCTTACTGTTTAAAACTGGAAATAACATAGCAAATTTAATGATAACACATCATATTTACATAAATCCTTAATAATCCTCAGCATTAATTGTCATGTAAGTACCAGAAATTAAATGAAGGCTTATCAGTCCTAGGATAAAATGTTTTGTTAGATCTCTTTCCTGTAATTTAGATGCCTGTCATCTATGTCTGTATTATTTACTTTTCTTAATGCTCTGACAAAATATTAGACAAGAGTGATTCAATCAAAGAATTCATTTTGGATTATATTTGGAGGAATACAATCCTTGGGGGTAATGGCAAGGTAGCCAGAACAGAAGGCAGCTGATCACATTGTGTCTTCTGTCTGGAAGTAGAAAAAGAGAAATTCCAGTGGCTTCCTTCTGTTTCTCTTCTTCTTTAGTATAGGACAACAGTTCATGGAATGGTGTCACCTATTCCAGATGGATCTTTCATCCTCAGTTAAACCTCTTTGGAAACACCATCAAAGACATATCAAGAAGTGTTCCTTTTAGTTTATTCCCAAGACAATCAAGATGATGATATTAACCAACACAATGACTTTGAGCATTTTCCAGTAATGATATCTTATATTAGATAATAGCTATACATCTTGATTTTGCTCTCTTTTGTATGAATTTTTATTACTTTCCTGTAGTAAGTGAATTTATTTCGTAGAAACATTTACACTGCCAATGTGACCATCCTCCTGATTTGTGAAGAGTATGTTACTAGATGCTCAGAGAGCACATAAATGAGTGCCTCAACAAGACTCAATGAAGTCATGATGTCATTCTTTGGACAAATTACCCAATGTCAGAAAAACTGAACAATGTGTCATGGGGTAACTGGGAAAACCTTCTTTGAATCACAGCTGGATGGCTGATAGGAAAATAGCTTCATATGCTAATGAGAAAGAATTTGTATTCATTCATTTTGACTTAGTTTGGTCCATTGCTTACTGGAGGAAGTGTTCATGCAAAGAGGCACTGCATTCACTGTGTCTGCCAGCTGCGCTCTGTGACTCACTCCTTCCCACTGTGGTGGATTGCTCATGTTTGCAGGCAGAGAGACAAGAGAGTGAATGCATTAAACTTCCTCTCTGAGAGCTTATTTATTTATTTTGATTGCTATTTGCAAGCCTATAATGCCAGAAATGAACCCTACAGGTTCACGTCAGGCTCTATAACATCTCAAGTTTTGGCTCCCTTTTATTTTTCTTGTCATGAATTAGAGAGCTCATGTCCCAAATTAATCCTGGCAATGAATTAATCCAGTGAGTGAAGAATCATACAATGTTGGAGTCCAGCACCACTGCCATTGCGTCTCAGGGCTTTGGTTTGAAACTTTTGGGAAAAAGGGGAATTTAGAAGTCCATCACTAATCTGTACAACATAAAACATTGGAGACCTGAAAGTCTTTGGGGGATGTGGCTGAACTCTCAGGTTAGTCATAAATCAAGGAAGAATGGTGACAGCCAAAGTAAACAACAGTAGAAATCATGTATTTTCCCTCTGCTGATTTTTGTTTGTTTGTTTGATAGCATAAGAGAAAATTGTGAGAAAAAAAGCCCAAGGGACTGTTAGAGACTTAGTGTTTAAAAGAAGGCTTAAAACAATAACAATTGTCTATCCCCACCTTGTCTTAGACTATGTCTTCCACAAGTTTCTATAATCTGAGGTATGTAGCCACTTATCTGTATGACGGATTCCATCTTACTTATGGTGGTAATTGGCAGGGGTGTTTGTTTGTATGTGTTTGAAATTGCAGAGAAGATAAAAATAAAATTACTTTGATTCGTTTAATTATTAACATTCTATGTGGTTCATTATTAAGCCATTTCCTTCAACCAACATCTCATAAAACACATGCCTCTCATTGTTTAGGTCAGAAAAGTTCTTGAAACTAGACAATGGGAGAAATAAAACTAATTGGTAGGAGCTATGAAGGAAAGAGAAAGTTCTAATTATTTTTATTCTTAAGAGCAACAATATTTACCCTCTCTGTCAGCAGCACCACTTGAGATCATTTCTTATAGAATTTTAATGTAGTAGTGGGAGCCAAAATGGAAAGATACCATACTGTGTTACATACAAATTTAGTACATACTTAATATCAGATAATTTTCAAGAACATGATTAGATCATGCACTTCTGTTCATACTTCAAGACTTTCAGAAAGATGAAGAACATAGCACACTATGAGAAGCAACTGGATTTTCCCATTACATTTTTCTAGAGTCAGTCCAAATAAGAATACCATTAAAAAAGTTTTCTATTCAAACATGTCATCGCTCTCTCTCTCTCTCATCTCTCTCTGTCATTGTATGTGTGTGTGTGTGTGTGTGTGTGTGTGTGTGTGTGATTCTGGGATATAGCTTTGCTTTGTCTCAATAGACAATGTGCACGTTTTTCCATGTTATAAGATCACATTTCAAGGGAATATTTGTTGCCATTTCTTTAGCTAAAATAATATTTTGTGTTCTCTAATTAAAACAAAGTAACTGACTGTCTTAGATTTACTTCTGTTCCTGTGCTAACACCTGATAAAAGGCAAATTAGGGGAGAAAAGTCTTATGTTAGTTAGCAGTCTCAGGTTATAATCCTGGAATTATCACTGGGGGAATGTCAGAGTGGCAGGAGGTTGAAGCAGCCAGTTACCTCACACCCAAGTAAAGAACAGAGAGAAATAAATGCATACATACTCGCTTGCTTGCTTATTTCTCTTTGGCTTGAATTTTCCATTTGTAACATCCCTGTCCCTGCCTAGTGCACGGTGCAGCCCACTATGGCCAGAGTTTTCCCACTTCCATTTTCTCAATAAAATAATCTCTCCAAATACACCCATAGCCAACCCAATATAAACAATCTTTCATTTAGACCCTTCCCATTGATTCCATGTTATTTCATATTGATAATCAAAGCCAACCACCACACTCAGTAAATGATTGCTTAAAATTTTCAAATCCAGCCTAAATATGAAGGTTTATTATGACCATTATATATAGCTCATTATTAAGCCATTTCCCTTAAATAATACCTTCTTATAAAGTACATCCCTCCCATTGTCTGGTCGAGAAAGTTCTTCCTGCTGGGTTGTGGAGGCACACACCTTTGATGCCTTTAGTCTCAGCATTTGGAGGCAGAGGCAAGCATATCTCTTTGAGTTTGAGGCCAGCTTGGTCTACAGTGCTAGGACAGCCAAGCCTCCCCCCCAAAACCTGTCTCAAAAAAATAAATAAAACAAAAGAAAGGTCTTGGATTTGGACAATATCCTTGGAAAAGAAAAACTGAGTAAGGTTTTTGGTAACAAAATGCTGAACATCAGCACTGATCTGTAAATGCAGATGTGTTAGCAACACATTTGAAATTCTCGATGAGTAAAATATTTCATATGTTATGATGGTGTCAAAATACATATAAAAAGACAAATTTTTATTCCCACAGATATAAATGATAAAGAAATAGCATCTATCTTAGATTGTGCATCAAGTCTACACACTGTTTTGCTTATGTTGTATAACAATGTGTCACAAATGGAAATTGATAGCTCTATTACACTGTGAAGATATTGATGAAATCTATTTTTATAGCTCATGGTTTTTATACAACATATTTTAATTTGTCAAATAATTCTGACAGTTCTAATTTTGCAGTTTCCCTTTCAGTGCATATGTCATAGCTTGCTCTTTCTTCCAATATTGTGCATTCCTCTCCATATTTTTCTCAGCTAGGAGTCTAAATACAATCCTCTTAAGAACAATGTGCATATATAATAGTTAATATCTCCCATGTTATTGCCTTTGTACCAAAAAAGATTTACTGTTGGTCTCAGGAAGCTGGAGTTGTAATAATATGCATTCCAAGGTCAAAGCTAATACTTTTTAAAGAATGCCACCAATCAACCAACAGTAAAAAATAGTTCCAAAGCTTAAATAAGTAACCTAAACAAATAGCGAACATTTAAAATATTCCTATTCTATGTTTTATGAGCCTGTATGTATATGGAGTGGTCTTTTTTATATAGAAAGGAACACCGATGTGTTATATTTGGTTTCTGCCACAAGTGGTATTAGAATAAGACTAACTGTTTTTTGATACAAGTAAAGCCAAAAGTCACAGTGCACACCTGAGATCCCAACATTTGAGAGATTGAGACAGAAGGATGAGGAGTTCAATGTCATCCTTGTCAACGTAGTAAACTCAAAGCTAACTTTCAATATGATACTTTTCAAAACAAACAATTAGAAACCTTACTTTCTCTTAGTAAATTATATTAGAGTGGAAAATGTTAATTTTCATTTTTCTTTGTACAGGCTGTGTCTAGTTACTGTATTCTAAAAACTAACATCAACAATTTATATTTCCTTCAGTCTTCATGCCTTTGCATGTTCAGTTGAGAAAACAAATATTTATATCCACACTCTCTTGCTGAACTGGTAGGCAGCAATGATTATTGGTTTATACTTATTTATTTTTCTTCATAATTCTTGCATTCATTCATATGTACTTCTGTTGGCTTCCTCTGCTTTTCCCTTGCTTATTCATAAATGTCAGCCACAAATTACTTAGCTAACTTGGACATAATATTAAAGTGGTACATCAATTTTACTCTCAGTAAACAGCACATCAAAGTCAGAGGCATTCACATTTTCTCTCAGATCTGCATTTTTAACAACAGTTTGTCCTTTAATTAAACATGTTTAATTCATGCCAAAACAACAACAACAACAAAAATCGCTCTAGTAATTTGCCCTGTGTCTGGGTTAGCTTTTATAGTCAACATGACACAGCCTAGAGTCACCAGCAAAGAGGGAATCTCAGTTGGCAAAATCCTCAGATCATTTCAGCCTGTGGGCATATCTGTGGGGGAATTGTCTCAACGGATAATTTATGTGGGAGGGCTCCGGGTACTTGGGGAGGTACCCTTCCTAGGCAAGTGGGGCTAGGATAGAGGAGAAAGCTAGTTTAGTGTGAGCTTGTGAGTGAGACAATGAACAGCATTTCCTTAGAGATGTTGCTCTACTTCCTGCCCTAACTTCTATCAATGATAGACTGTGACCTAGAAGTGTAAGGTAAAACAGGTGTTTTCTTTTCTAAAGCTGCTTTTTGTTATAGTTTATCACAGCAACAGACACAAACTGGAGCATCCTTCTTGCATTCTCCTCACCAAGTCTCTTCCTGGCAATAATCTTCCAGGGCATTGCATAGATGCATTTTTTTACTGTTCAAGGCTCTAGTGTTAACACCAAACAGATAACAAGGAACAGATAGTAGCTATAGTCCTTGCATATTTTAATGAATTCAATATGTCATTGCTACCCCCATCAATTTACCTGTCTTTTTTTAACATAATGTGTTCTGATGGCAATGCCATTGCAGAAAAAGATATGCAATAATCTGTATGGGTGCCTAATTTAATAACTTATACACGCTAAGGGCTAAAGATGAGGCTCCTCATTATCCCAAGAGATTACTAGGGAATATATATTTACAATAAATAAAAACAGTATAACAACTACATTGTGTGCATAAAGAAGGGGGCTTGTCATTTCTGAATTTCCCTATGAATGCAATATGCTTTAGATGGGATGTGTAGAATGGCACAGAAAAGAATCTTAAACATGTAGTATATGAGAAAGAGAGAATAGAAGCATAAATCAATGGTATAGATCTCAATCTAGAAAAAACATCACAAAAGTAAAATAGATTCAGTAGGGTGAAATTATTTACAGCACATCAATATTTACTGAACCTCATTATATATAAGTGATTTAATCCTATGTATATGGCTCAAACAGCTAACATTTGGGCCAATAATCTGTTAAAAATTAAGCTTGAACTAAAGCTCCTTCTAAAGGCTTAGTTATTAAGACAATGCATTGTTCTTCCAGAGGTTGCTAGTCTGACTCCCAAAACCCATGTCAGGTAGCTCAAAACTGACTGTCATTCCAACCCCAGGTGCCCTCTTTGGCTTCTGAAAGCACATGCATTCACATGTACTATATACACATAGGCACACATGCATTCACATACATTTACATACACACAGGCACACATGCATTCACATGCACTTACATACACACAGGCACACATGCATTCACATGCACTTACATATACACAAGCACACATGCACTTACATACACACAGGCATACATGCATTCACATGCACTTACACACAGGCACACATGCATTCACATGCACTTACATATACATAGGCACACATGCATTTACATGAACTTACATACAAACAGGCACATGAGGACACAAATAAAAATAAAAAAAAATCTTGAAAGTTGAATTTGACCTAACATTTTCCTTTATATAGTTACTAGCCAGAGATTTGTAAACAGACTGTGAACCTACTCTTTAACATTGACTGGATTCTCAAACAATAGCAGCTCCTTAGCTTCTATCAGTGATCAGCAGCCATCCATTTAAACCTACTTTGAACCAATAGGTCTATCTCTAGTCTCACTTTTGTGCATTCTCTCTGTCTCTGTCTCTTTGTCACTTGTTTTTCTCTAGCTGATCCATTTTTTTCTTGAAATACCAATATGAGCCAGTTAAGATTATTAAATTCAATTTATGGAGATTATCTCATTTAAAGATTGTAAAAATGAAGTCTCTGACAGAGGTGAATTGATTGGGTCAGAACTGGAGACTCAGATAATTGCCCATGGTGCACTTTGCTGTAGGACACAGCTGAAGCACTCAAGGGCCTAATGGACTAGGTACACATTTAAAGACTTGAGGTAATTCCACACATTGTACATTTTATTTTGGGACATTTGTCTTGTTCTGAAGTTATATTAGGATTAAGACTAAAAGCTGAAAATCTCTGTGAAATGAGTGGATTTCAGGAAATAAGTAGTTAAATGAATCAGACATAGATGGATCTTTATTAATAATGACTTGAAATCAGCCCCCAGCTCAACTCACATGAATTGAATTAAGGCGATCAGCCACTTTCCCTGCCTCACAAATGGAAATAAATCACACTGCAGTGAACTAAGACCCAACAAAATCAGTAAGTATTCCAGAATAAGAGCAGAGGAAAAGAACAAACCCACTTTTGCTGACTAGTTTCATGTCAACTTAACACAAGTCAGAGTCATCAGAGAAGAGGGAGCATCAAGTGAGAAACTGTTTCCACGAAGTTGAGCTTTAGGCAAGCCTGTAGGGCATTTTCTTAATTGGTGATTAATGAGGGATAGTTCAGCCCATTGTGGGTTGTGCCATCCATGGGCTGGTGTTCCTGGGTTTTAAAAGAAAGCAGGTTGAGCATGAGAAGCAAAGCACTAAGCAATACTCTTCCATGACCTTTGCACCAGCTTCTTACTCCAAGTTTCTGTTAGGAGTATTTCTTAGACAAGCTACTCGACTGACACAAATAATTCCAATTAGACTGAATCATACTGAATAAAAGATGCCCATGTTTAATGCAATGCTACTTGGTGGCACCAGGAAAGCATGGTGAGGGGAAGAGAGAGAGAGAAGCCCACGTGAAACCCAGAGATCATGTGTACATTCTCTGGGGGGCAGTTTAAGTAGCCCGTGGGAGTGGTCTTGACCTTTCCTGGGGAAGGGTTACCATTTGGCAGGCTTTCTTGTCCCTCCCTGGGGGAGGGATCACCACTTGGCAGGCTTTCTTGACCCTCCCTGGGGACAGGTCTTATGCCAGAAACTGGGATGAAGCTCCCAGGCAAACAATCCAGACTTTGAATAAAGGGCTGTTAGGGAGCTGGGGTGATGCTTTTGACCAAACATTCCAGGCTTTTTGGATAAGGGATGCCAGTGAGGTGAGGTGAAGCCCCTCAATCAAACATTTTAGACTCCTTGGATAAAGGGGTGCCAGCTCAAGTTTGGCTGTTTCCTGTGGGCATGAGACAATGTGGAAGAAGGGAGAACTGGGAGTTGGTATGGTCACACTCAGCAAGAGGTGTGGTGGGAGTGGCATCTGGTTTACTGTCATCCTGGAGACCTCAGGCAGTTGTTTCTTGATGGAGATGAGAATGCAGGTGGCTAGGAGAAAAAAATATTGTTATTATTGGCCCTATGAATGGGGCTAGCCATGGGAAGAGTCATTAACTGCCAGAAAGAATGAGACAGAGAAGTGCCCTTGTAGTACAGGTGAGGCTCAGGTGTATAAGTGGGACACAAGAACAGGTCAAACCAGATTTTAGTTGGTAGGTGTCCTTGATCCAGGAGAGTTGGTACCAATTGTCATGTCCCAGGAGCTGGTGTAGGTGTTGACATTATCTGGAGAATTCTTTGTATGTTGGTCTTAGCCCAGACAGCAGGAGTGACCTGTAAAATATGCTTGAAAATGGGTGGGGTTAAA
>LOJH01004824.1:20563-35852 GCA_001685095.1 Ellobius talpinus
CAACTTGTATTCCCTACCCCAACTTGTATTCACTAACCCAAGCCCCCTCATTTCACTGCTATCTATTCTGTTGTGATTTTTTATTCTAAACAAAGCAGCCTGATTTTTTTCAAGGAAAAATGAAAAAAGCTACCATTTTTTTTACCTATAAAAACATCTTCACATATTTTTGTGTACTGATAAAACATCAGGAGCCCTACACACCCTCCCTCTCCTATTTTAGCTTCCATTCAGGTCACTGTTCCCAGTTCTCTGGTTACTAAAACTTACTAGTCTTCAGGATTTCTTTCAGCTGTCACAATCCCAAGGAAGCCATTTGTAACCTTTCCCTCCACCGTGGAAGCAGCCTGTTCTTTTGAACTTTGCCCAGCTATAATAGTATTCTTGTTGTATAGTAATCATTTATTTACTTACCTGACAGTGTTCCTCATTCACCCTCTGCTTTTATGCAGGAGATTTGCTCAGAATACTGAGTTTCTGCTAAATGCTAAGTGCTGGGATTCATTTGAACAAAATTAGCAAGATGATCCCTTACAAAGGGAGGAAATAGACAATAAACAAGAAAATAAAGAAGATAATTTCAAGCACTGAGAAGTGCTGTGAATGAGTAGTTCGGGAAGTGATGGTATAGGGTTGTACTTAATAGAGATATCATAAAGGGTCTTTCTAAGGAGGTGGAATTTAAGATGAAACCAGAGGGATACGGAGGCTCAGAATGTAGATTTAGATGTTTCAGAATCCAGTGTGATTTTTGTTATTTGCTACCCATTGTTAAGCTGATTACTCCAGTTATCTGAGCTGAAGCAAGCAATTTAGAAGTCAATTTACGGTTTGAATTGCTATTACTTGACTCCTATTGACAGCTGGGCTAGATTCGCCCGCCTAAAGATTAATTCTTATAACGTGAAAAACAAAACAGAACACATGAACCTAATTTTGGGTAATTGGCATCCTGCTTTGTAATGACAAGAAAAACATTTTGCCCTGAAATAGAGTTGTCACTTCGCGATTGTTTATGGCTAATGCTTTTCATTTGTAGATCTGGCCCACATGGAGGCTTATGTACACAATCTTAAGTCTCTCAAATCCACCTTGCCTGTTTGCCATCTGAAATTGCCTATTAAACATCAGTTCAGGCTTTAATTATTCTAAACCCATTGTCAACTGAATCTCTTCTGTATATTGATTTTTTAATACTACCAGCTCTAGAGTTAATCTGGTATGTGACACCGAGCAAATTGTTTTGAGATTATGAACTTGGAGCACTCCTACAGGAAAAAACACATCGTGATCTTGACCACCAAAGCACTTCCAACTCCCTTGTGGTCTTTGTTCTCATACCTTCCTAGTAGTACATTTGTAGTACATTTACGATCATCCTGAGCACATGAAACACTGTTTTTCCCAGCTAGTGCTATTCAGGTGTGCATGTGGGTGTGACTAGATGGTTGGGTGTCTTGTTTTGTGTCTGAGATGAAGGCTTTATTTTGTGGGAGAAATGCAAAATATTTATGCCTCCTTTAAAAATAGTTAAAAATCAAATAATAATGTAGTTAAATTATTGGCGCTTCCAGAAGTCATCTAAGTTCCTGGGATATGTACTTCTCTTTCCTCTCTCCCGTGTCCCAGGAGATTCTATGAAGCTGTTTTACCTTCTTCTTGACTTTCTCTAGAACTTGACCTTTTGTGAGAATAGAAGGCATGGAATGCTATTTAGTTTTCTTAATGTTCAAAAAATACACCAAAGAGGAAGGAAGAACAAAGAAGGAATCAAGAAAAAGAAAAGAAAGTGAAAAAAAACCTGATTTTGAAAGTAATATATATTGGTGATAATTGTAGCTCTTCACATGTTCTTGTTAAACTGTTCAGTATTAGTCCAGTCCAGCAGATATAACCATCTTGTAGTGCTTTGGTTGTGTATCTTTCTGGTTGATAATGAAGAAGTATATTTTTCATATCTTTGCTATCCATTCTTATATCAATTTGGGTCATGTTTCATTTTTCCCTAAGAGACATCTTATTTTCCCTATCTACTATGATTGGGAAGATTTTTCAATAAGAACTTATATTTTTAAGAAGGAGGTTTTGAACTGGAGATGAAGGGAAACACAGCTTCAATCTTGGATGAGATGAAAGGATCGTGAATTCAAGTCCAGTCTGTCCTTAGTGAGAACCTGTTCTCAAAACAAACAACCACCAAGCCAAAAAGGGCCAGTGATTCTACTATTCTAATTGTATTTGTATGCAGTGTTTGTTTAAATGCAGCTGTGGCGTGTGTAAACTGCTGTGTCTGTATGGCTAGACAACTGTTCATTAGGTCATCATCTGACCCCACCTATTAAGCTTGCAGCTGAGCCCCATTACCTAGAGTGTTGGGCCGTGCATTTCTTTTTAAGAGTACCCTGTGTTGTCTTCTATTCCTTCAGATCTGCTCAGTGGCACAGAGACCTATGATGAGATAACATGGGTTGTTGTTCAGATTCTTTCCAACCGTCATTTTGTGTTGTCTTGTCTCCACCTGCAGAACTGGGAGTTGTAGAGTATGTGATAAGCAGCAGTGCTTTGAATATTTTTGGTCTTGTTTTGAGGGAAGGTTAATTCCTTAAATAAATTTCCAAATGTGAAGTTATGTAACAGTTTATTTCTTTAAAGCTGGTATGCCATATGTGAAGAAATAAAAAGATCAGATTAGCTATTTATACAGAGTCTGTGTCACATGAAACCTTATTTAGTAGGCGTTTTGTGGCACAATTAGGTGTTAAGAGTACTATGGTTTTTAATTGGAATCTTGAAATTAGAGATTAAAAATTTAAAAAGCCAATGTCTTGAAAGTATATTTATTAGAAGTCTAATATTCTCTCGTCAGTGTAGGGGATAGGATCAATTCTTTGAATTCCTGTCTGTTCTGCTAGAACAAATGACCAATCTATGAAGCTACTTGGGAGAGGTGGTCAATGACAGTGATTAATGACTGTAAAATTTATCACACGAGCTTCGTGACAGCTCTTGGAAAGTGTACTTGAGGCGTTTCCAGACTTGTATATTCACATTAGCTAGAGAAGAAGCACTGACTGCATCGATTGCCTCCCTGCATTCGATGGTGTCCCAAATGACTGTTCAGCCATCTGCATTCTTCATTTATTTCCCTTTCTCTGAAATGGTTACCTTTTAACTTGGTCTTTAGCAAAATTTGCATAATATACGTTGCAGTGGGTGTCTAATTCATGGGTTTTTTGAAGGGTGTTAGTTATGTCCCCATTCTGCTCCCATAGTTATTTGGCAGTGACTGGAGAGTTGCATTTCTCACAATTGGTGGAGGAAAGTATGAATAGCATCTAGTGAGTTCACACTAGGAATGCTGTGAATGCATGGATAGCAGCACACAGTGGCCATCACCATTGTATGACAAAGAATTAAGTTAACTCCAAATATTAGGAATGCTGAGACTGAGAAACTCCTCTCAAATGTAATAAATTTCTCTCTTTACTTTTGTTTTATTCCAGGTGTTATTTCCATGTTTTTGTGAGTTAATTATCAGTTCATACGTCATGTTCTATGAGATGCTAATTAATATTGTTCAGTCACCTTCTCGTAGATTTTATGTATATATACATGCCCACAATCATATATTTGGTAAATGAATTTTGATACAAACTCACAAACACATGCATATAGCTATATATATATATACATACATACATACATACATACAGCTTGGAGAACACTAAAATAATCATGTAATTGTGTGTACAGTGGTAAAACTTAAACACAGTGGTGGTTCCCTTGCCTAACACACTTAAGGCCTTGAAATCAATTCCTAGTTCTGAACGATCACAATATTAATATATTTACATGTTAGTTCTGTAGTTTAAAGTATATCGTAGTTAAATGGCATTACATTCTAGATGAGAAGGATACTTGTAGTCCAGGTATGATTGGTAGCTTATGAATAATTGGTATCATACATGTGGTAATTAATGAACACACCTCCAGGGCAGTGTGGCATTTTTCACTCTCAATAGTAACTTGATGCTGTTTTATTTTACTAAAGGGTCCCATTTTGACTTTGGGGTGATTAGCAGAGAAGATGTGTTTCACATTATAAAATAGAAACTCTATATTTAGCCTACCTCAGTAAATGCCAAATATTATGACCACAAGTTTCTGGGTTCTCATTGTATTTTCTAGATCCAAATGTTTTTCATGCAAGTATAAAATAGAACTAGGTATCTGATGCAGAAATCAGAGTGTCTAGTTTTTTTCGTGAAGGTTAATTTCCAGAATGTTGGCTGTTTGGGAGGCTGGATTTGACTTTGCTAGGAAGTAGCAGCTAGTTATCTGTGAGGGAGCAGATGGTAGTTCATATTTCTCTAGTTGAACTACTTTCTTAGAGAAAGAGATTTTCCTTGACCACTAAGCACCGTAAATACAGTTAGGGAGGTGGGTTTAGATGAATCTTGAACTGTTAAGTGAGTCAAGAGTCAAGTGATTCACTTGCTTGGCAGGTGTTTTCTCATTCCCGTCCTTTTCGCAGTCAATGTGGAATTTGCTTTCATGGTTCTGGGGTAAGATTGCTAATGTATCTGTAGAAGAAAACACAGAAAATTTAGAAGAAAGGTGGCTGGCAGTTAACCTTGATTTATGTTCTTCTATTTGTGCTGTAATGAGAATACACCAGTTCTTGTATGGTGGCAAAAAATGAGCTGCATATTGGAGCACTGCAACGCTCAGAGGTATTTAACTGCATGCTAACACTGTTCTATAGCTTGCAGTCATCGTGATAATGGTTCTGGTTTTATTTGGGTGACTTACTGTAGGCCAACTATCAACAGCACTTAAATGATACTGTGTGAAAAAGAAAAGAGACTGTACACGAAACGAAAATATGCTTGCTGTTTCCCCACTCTTGAACTTACCCAGCAATCAAGAACTGATGGAGAAAGAAGTCATACTGGAATAATCCTGCCAAACCCACTATGTAATCTTGGGATTATTTGTGTGGCTCTACATGGTACTTTAGTATTTCAGAACATTCCTGATGAAACTAGCCTAACTTGACAAAATCAGGACTCCTGTGGCACAGTGTTTCAAATTGGTAAGAAAAGACTTTTGAGGGAGGGTCTGGGAAGATGGCTCAGTGATTAAGAGCATCTGTTACTCTTTCAAAGGACCCAGGTTCATTTCCCAGCACCCACATGGTGCTTCCCAGCCATTTGTATGTAACTCCACTTTCAGTGGATCCAATACCATCTTCTGACCTCCATGAACACCACACATACCTGGGGTGTACATACGTGTATGCTGAAAAACACTTAAACATAAAATTAAATGAATAAACTTAATAATTTTTTATAAGAAGAGACTTCGGGGACTAATGTTTGCCCTTAGTCCCATTTTCCTTGGTCTCTGAGCCCCAGGTGTCATTTTTGTCCCTAGTCAGTTGAATTCCAAGAATGAATGTGTTATTCAGAGGAAGTGATCGTTTGAAATGACCTTCTAAAAAAACTCCCAACAAAATGATTTCAACTGTTTTACTGACAAGAAGAGGAAGTGGTTACAAAGTCCCATACCTAACCAAGAAGCTATTTGTAATGAAAAGCTGCCAAGACAGGAAAAAAATCAGTTTTCTTCAATGGGGTGACAATGGGTATATCAGCCATACTCCAGAACAGGCCTCATGCTCAAGAACAGTTTCCCAATACAAAATGCACTTCATGTTTGAGTGTGATTTCTTTTGTTATGGATTAGTGGGTTTTTGTCTTTTGGGGATTTTGTTTGTCTTGTTTTCTTGTTGGATTTTTTTTGGTGGGGGTAAAGAGAAAGAACATGAAGATGGATTGTGGAGGGAGTTGATTGGATTTGAGGATTTGGTTGGAGTTGGAGGAGGAGAAAAATATGATCAAAATATATGGTATGAAATTTTTAAAAAATAAAGAAATATTTTTAAGTTATCATCTATTTTTCTATAGTTGAAGTTCACTTACTTAGCCATTTCCCTGCTTTATATATATGCTATATATAAATATAAATATATATATAAATATATACATAGTGTGTGTGTGCACATGTGCATGCATCCTTTAGAATTATGCCTAGTTAGATCTCTATAGAAATATTAAAGGACACTATGTTTAAAGTCATCTGTAAAATTAATCTATTTATGAATTCTTTGTTTCTTCAAACTCATAATTTACATAACGTGTGTGTGTTTTCTAAATTTTTGGTAAAATTGTGAGTGGTAGCCCTTAAATTGATCACTTCATATTTCATTATTTGCTTCCTTGAGGTAGAAATAAGAATATTTTTAGATTTTTAAAGCTTTAATTAGAGGAGCCTTCTGAAAGGATGCTTGCCAGTATCTTTCTGTTAAGTGCATAAGACTATCCCACATACAATATTGTGTCCCCATTGATCAACATCTTTGAAACTTTTTAATTCACAGATTTTAAAAGTGATAAATTATGTATGACTTCTTAATTGTAAATTATGAGGTGAAGTTAGACAATCTTTGCTATTATAGGTTGTCTATTTTATTGCTCTCACATTTGGGGTTTGATTCTTTTTTAGACTGTGTATATAAATTAAAGTTAATTATCTAATGTTTTATTGTAGATTAGTAATTTTTCCATTTCTCTTATAGTTCACAATGTAGATGCTGTTTAAGTTGCATTGGCTGGACAAGGACATAAATACATACATACATATTTATACATATATATTTATGTGTGTGTGCAATGTTAAAGACTATTTAGAAATTATTGATCATTAACCTTCATATAAAGCCCTAACTAGGCATACTATTAAGGCATCATGGCTGGGAATTGTGGTCTATTTTTGATTCTACTACAGTCAAAAATTTTTTGATTCTTTTTTTCTACTGCATTCTTGAAAAAAACCTACTTCGTATGATGTTTTTCTTTCTTCATATTGTGGCATTCAACTCCCCAAACCATGATTAAAATGTATACAACCAGGCTATGGCCATGCTACCCTGAATGTAACTGGGCTTGTGTAATCTTGGAAGGTACACAAGGTCGGGCTTGCTTAGTACTTGTGTGGGAGAATTTATGCTTCCATGTCTCTGAGGTTTGTCATTGAGGAAGTTTCCTATATTCTGTCTTTGTGCTGTTCTCATTAACTGAGTGGGTAAGCATTTTCTTTTTTCTTTTATACTATTTTATGGATTTGATTTGTAGCATTGGTATTCATTCTTCTTTAAATGACAAGTGGATTTCACCAGTAAAGCTATTTAGGCCTAGGGTTTGCTTTGTAGAAAAGTTAGTTACCATAGATTCAACCTCTTTAATAGAGCAATTCATGTTTTCTACATTTTTGTCAGTGTGGGTGATACCTTCTGTCTTTCAAGAAATTAGTTCACTTTACCTATAATAAAGTATTAGATTTGTGAGCATAAAGTATTGACTAATGTAATGTTTTATGATTATGATTTCAACATTTGTAGAATCTATTTTAAGTTGCCTTTCTTAATCCTCATATTGGTCATTTCTATCTTCTGCAAATTACCAATGTGAGGTATGGTCAGGACATTTCAAGTGCATACTTTGCTATTTTCATTTAACAATTTGCCCGGTAAATTGTAAATTATTTCATATTACTTATGAAGACAGATTCATTATTTTATATACAAGCATATCTCTCCATAGTGTGGCTATACTATAATGACTGTTATCCATTTTGTGGACAATTTTGGTGGTTTCCAATATTTTATAATTTCAAATGAATTTTCAATAATAATCTTGCATATCTACATTTTCAAATTGAGAATATTTCCTTAATATAGCTACATTATAAAACACAATTTATGCTGAGCTTCCAAAGTGCAGTTGAAGAGTGGGAAGAATGATAATATGAACAAAGAGGTCAAGACCATGATGGGGACACCCACTGAAACAGTTTACCTGAGCTCATGGGAGCTCACCAACTCCAGCCAGACTATGAAGAAACAAGAATAGGACTAATCTAGGCCCTCTGAATGTGGTTGATAGTTGCATGGCTGGGCCAGACTGAGGGGCCACTGGCAGTGTCGCCAGGATTTATCCCTGGCTTTTTGGGAACTTATTCTCTTTGGATGGATACTTTGCTCAGCCTAGATATAGTAGGGAGGGCCTNACAAAGAGGTCAAGACCATGATGGGGACACCCACTGAAACAGTTTACCTGAGCTCATGGGAGCTCACCAACTCCAGCCAGACTATGAAGAAACAAGAATAGGACTAATCTAGGCCCTCTGAATGTGGTTGATAGTTGCATGGCTGGGCCAGACTGAGGGGCCACTGGCAGTGTCGCCAGGATTTATCCCTGGCTTTTTGGGAACTTATTCTCTTTGGATGGATACTTTGCTCAGCCTAGATATAGTAGGGAGGGCCTTGGACCTTCCCCATCAATGTGCTTTACCCTCTCTGAGGAATGGATGGGGGTGGGGAGGAAGGCAGGGGGAATGGGAGGAGGGGAGTGGGAACTTGTATTGGTATGTATATAAAATGAAAAAAGATAGATTGTATTCTCTTTAAAAAATAAAAAACACAATTTATTCAGTGTGTGTATATGTGTGTGTGCACGTACACGCACGCACATGCATGTGGTGCAAAGGCCAGAAGAGGGTATCAAATTCCCTGGAGCTGAAGTTTCAGGTGGTTGTGAGTTACCCTGTGGGTGCTGGGAACCCAGCTCTGGCTCTCTGCAAGAGCAATACAGGCTCTCAACTTCTGAGCCATCTCTCCAGCTCCTTGTGTGAAGTTTTAGCAGTCAGCCTCCTGAGAAAAATAGCTCTTTATGTCCCTCAGATTCCTTGAAGACTTTTTTATTTGTATCAGAAAATAGAAGGTTCCTCCCATAATTCCGAGTTAAGCAAAACCAAATTTGTATGGGGCTATAAGAAGGATTCTTGTAGTACTCTTCCTAATATCTAACATTCTCCTTTAAGTGTTAGATTTTAAATTATTTTCCCCTCCTTTTAATTATCACTTTTCATATAATTCTCTTACATTATGATATGTTTTTAGTTATAGCTTGACCTGAGATTTACTTACAATTATCAGCATTTTGTTTTGTTTCAAATCTTGCCAAATGAAAATAACACCAATAATGTTCCATTATTGAGATATAGTCAAATGCAGACTGTTACTTCTGTGGAAGCACGTGTGCAGAAAGAAACTTGGTGTAAGGGAAAAAGACAGCTGCGGAGAGTTCTCCAGTAGGGTGAAAAATCAAACTGGCTTAAATGGTGGATAAGCCTACGTTGGATCTCTAGTTGAACTTTGAGTTTTTCAATTATTAAACACAAGCTATCAAAGTGAAGTCAGTGATGTTAAAGGAAGAGTGGTAAGCATCCCGAAGGCCCTTACTGGCCTCAGCCTCCCTCAGATGTCTGCCCATCTGAAGTTTCCATGAACACACTGTTCTTTTTGTCTGCGTTGGGCTTGTTTTTGTAGCTCTACAAATCTTTTTGTTCTTCTGAATTATATCTTATAGATCAAATTTCCACTGGGGGTTTGCTTCAAACTGCCCTTCTCCCAGGCTCTTTGGTGCCAGACTTCCTCGTGAAATGACCCGTTGCCTGATCTGCACTTTTCTGCACTCATTTCCCCAAGTTGTCTTTGGTTTACTGTGTGTGTCTCAGGGTAAGGGCACCAAGGCAGTGAGAAGCAATGTCTTTATCTGCAGATAAGGGCTTTCTAATAACCCTAACCCTTATCTGCATCTTCAAACAGACAAGGGGTGTTTTTGCCTGTTAGTGTCAGCTGCCTGCATAACTAAGCATTCTGGGCCATTCGGATGGTTGTGCCTTGGCTTTCACTCTCTCTCCGTCTCTCTCCTTCCCTCCCTCCCTCCCTCCTTCCCTTCCTTGTTTCCTTCCTTTCTTTTTTGTTTTTTTTTTTTTGAGACAAGGTTTCTCTGTGTAATAGCCCTGGCTGTTCTGGAACTGCCTCTGCTGACCAGGCTGGCCTCAAACTCGCAGAGATCATCCTGCCTCTACCTCCTGAGTGCTGAGATTACGCACGTTGGCTTTCTAAATGCTGGTAAATGTCTGTTGTGAGAAGAAGCAGGAGCAGGAGAAGGAGAAGAAGACTCTACATGGGAGGTGCTATTTTGAAAGCAATAACGAGATCCTACTGTACATTGTTAGATTTTCTTTACAACATGGATAGATTTAGACAGATATCATTGTCTATTATAGAATATTTCCCTTGTGTATCTGTTGATATTCTAAGAGCTTATTTTCAAATTATGTATCATGTACTCATGAGCAGAAGAGATTTTTGTTTGCCCCAAGCAGTTATTGTCAGTGGGGCATATGCCCATGCTGGCACTGATAAATTTCTTGAGGGAGCTTGTGATATCCACACATATTACTCAAAGCATGTGCACCATCAGCATTTTCTGGGAGCTGGGTAGGAAGGCAGCTCCTCAGACATCACTTCAGACCTCCTGAGTTGGAAGTTAAAGCAGTTACAATATCCCCAAGGGGAATGAGCTTAGCAGAGTTAAAAATCTCTCTCTCTCTCTCTCTCTCTCTCTCTCTCTCTCTCTCTCTCTCCAAGCAGCATATTTCACAATTTTCTAGTATTTTGATTTTTTTTATTTAAGTATCAAGTGTAAGCTATTTTTTTCAGGCACATGGGAAAAGAGTGAAGGACTCTGAGGTCATGAGATCCACTGTGAACTCACTCAAGGAGAGCATATACCTGAAGAACTGATGTAACAGCAGTTACTTTGCTCTGCATATCTACTAAAGTATATTTAGATACCTCAAGGCAGGCCATGATTTCTTGAAATGGAGTCAATCCTCACTGTTCACAGAGAGGAGAATTTGCCTACTTGCTGGAATTTTATTTATATCCCCCAATCAATATCTGCAATACACTTCCTTGACACTCACAGACATACATAGAGGTGAACAAAAATTGAATCACCTAATAAACACTTATTTGGGTACGGTCACATAAGACAATACCTGCCTTATTGTTCTACCTCTCGTTATGTAACACATGCCCTTTGCACAGCCTGTGTAGTACCCAGTTCCTCATCGTTTTCTTTGTGGCTTTTGCTATTTACAGTAGCCTCAAAGCATAATGCTAAAGAGCTGTTTATTGTTTCTGAGTCTAAAAGGTTGGTGATATGCTTTACAGGGAAAATATGTGTGTTGCATAAGCTTCCTTCAGGCATACATGATAATAGTAATGTCTGTGAGTTAATGCCAAGGAACTAACAATATAAACAACATATTAAATAAGGTGTGTTTAAACAGAAACATACATACAGGGTCATGTATTGATCACTTAATGTGGTGACCAAAGGTTTGCAGGACCCTAATTCAACATTTTCCCAAGGAACAATGCTTTCATAGACACTTCAGTATTTGAAGTGACCTTGGAGAACCTAGGTGCTGCAAGCAATGACAGGGAACTTTATAGAAAGCAACTGGACTAGAATTTCAGCACACAATCTTTTTCTCTTTGGTGCTTGATGTTGAGAAGGTTTTGCACAGTGACAAATAAATAAACTTTGCAATTTACAAAAGCATATTTTAGTATTTGTAGACGTTCTTGTTATAAAGCAGTATTTCAGGGAGGATCTTATTGTCCTGTGGATGAAATGACATTCTTAGGGGAATGGTATTTGAGACAATTATATTGCTAGTATCCCATAATAACCAGTTTCTATGTTAAGCCCATTTTTTAAAATTAGGATTTATGTTTAGAAGGGTGTGTATCAGCTTTGGTGCATAAATATCATAGACTCATCTACCCTCTTTCCTGTACCATGATCCTTACAGCTGCTTTAGTTCGGGTTCACATCGCTGATTAGCAGACTAGTGTCCCAACCATTCTTACTATGGCACACTCTGCACTACCACTCATTTCCTGGTACATATTATCCTACCCTCTTCTATATGAAATCAGAGTACCCCTGTGGGATAATATTACCTTGGAATAAAGTTCTAGATGATCTGAGATTTGACCCCAAGCTTGCTGCTATGCTTGAAGGTCTCTGACTGCTTAAGACATCTTCCACCTGTGCCATTTTGAACAATCTGTCCCTCCACTTGGTGCATCATTTCTTATTGCAGTCCTGCATTAGTCAGGGAGAGCACTGAGGTACAGGAATGGTTTTGTTCACCTTGCTTTCAACAGTCCCCTTTATTTTGTGTAGGAGTGTCTGTCTATGACACCGTAGGAGCTGCTTAGTAAATCAGAATTTAGGGATAAGTCTAACTTGTGTAATAATGAACTTCCTGTATTAGCAGCTTGTGTCTGCTCCATAGTATAGAGCATATACTCATTTGCTATTGGGCCGTGTAAAAGCAGCTGAGGTTGAGGACATTAGCTATGAAGGACAGATAAGAGTGATAACTTGTTTTCTGTGGCCCATTATTTTCCAACTAATGATATATATATAGAGTGTGACAGTTGTTAAGAAGCAGAGAGCACAGAGTAAACTGGTGCAGTAAAGTCTTGATCTCCTAGTATTCCTTTTTTTCTGTTTATTTTGAGACAGGTTCTCACTGTGTAGCTGTGGCCGGCCTAAAACCATTGCGATACGCTAAACTATAGACAAATGAAAAGTAAACCATCAGGGTTACATAACTGGATTGTATGAAAGACACACACATGATTCCTGATAGTGGTGTCTTAGGATGAAGGTAGGGTGACGAGATGGAAAGGATTACATAGAAGAAGGTGAGGTATTGCCCATGATCTAGTCTCTGCTGAACACTTGGTTTGCGCATATGTATATAGTAACATAATAAACACAAGTAATCAAGGTTATTGTGAGTGGATTATTCCTCAGGGATTTAAGTCAATATGGTTTATTCAGTTCTCATCACCAGAACACCACATTTCAAAATCTCCCTCTCAGGGACTATTAATGGGGCCTCCACCCGTTTACCCTACTGGGATGTTGAATTAATCACATCCACAAGAATTTTGTGTGTTTTGTGTGTGGAGTGGGGAAGAAACAATATGACCAAATATAAAATGTAATATTAGTAGTGAATTCAAAGACAATGGGCATTATGAAAATGAGAAAATAATGGGGGTACTACACCAAGAGCCAGCCTTTTTGTGTCAATCAGGGACTGGGGGATAGAGATGAATTGCAATCAACTGTAATGGAGTCCCATTTTGTGCTGCTCGTGTTAGCTTGTCCTACATTTTCTTGGCAGCAGGGAGGAAGCAAAGAACACTATTCAAAGGAAAGCAACTGTGCAAGGCTTATAAGGAGAATATTCATCCTATTCTCATTCCACATCATAAAAGAAGCCCTTGCCTCCTAATTTTATGAGAAATATCCTTTTTGGGAAGCCGTTCTCCTTTCCATTTCTTCCAGCAGTGCTCATTCTCCGCTTTTTCAATTTCTTGTCAATCATACATTCTCTTTCCAACTTGCATCCTTGAAATTGCTTTTTAGTATCAGTTTGTACAAGACAATGTGCATTTATTTTAGTGACAGCTTTTTCCAGTTGCCATGCCAGAATGTCTGCCTTCACAATGAGCTGGTTTTAAGGCACTTCAGGTTTCTACTGATTTCCAGCATCAGCTATGAACGGACAAAATTCTGTCTGGGAATAAACTCATTATGAATCAGGCATCTTAGTTAACCTCTTGACAGAACCAGAGAAGCAGAGAGAGGAACTGGGTATTGTTTGGAGTCCCAGGTCTTTCAAGACTATCATGGGGGTCTTCCTGTCTCCGTGGTGATATGCAGCCGTTTTCTTCCTAGAACAGCTAACTCATGTATTTTTAGTAACAGCAGGGGAGGATGGCTATTTGGGTGAGCTATCTACCCAGCTGGAAAATCTAAACATACAAATGGTCTTAAGTTTCCCTTGATCTTGTTTTCCTCATTCTCTACTTTTTTTTAATCAGAAAAGTACAGAAATGGATGGTGCTTCTAAGTGGTGCCCTCCAGGCTTACTGGCTAGAGTTCTCTGCCCCTTTGTTCTGTTTCTTCTATCACTGAAAGAAGCACATAAGCTCTGCCAGCTGTTCATCACTTCTGTCACATCTGTCTGGCCAAGCAAAGAGGAGACTCTTATGATTTGACCAGCTATAAATAGTCTCAGCAGGGCATAATTTCACTTGGCTCTTATGTTTTCCAAACTTCTTTCTTCGTGCTTAGTTGTAATAGTTTTTAATTAAAAGTGGTGGTTTTATTTATTTCTTTTTCTTCTGATAAATAGAAAAGTTGCTTTATTACTCCTTCTAATTACACCTGGGTGTGATGTCAGCACCTCTCCAGAACACATGCAGGACTTGGAGTAAACTTGATTTTTTTTGTTTGTGTGTTTGTTTGCGCGGGATGGGTTTGTTTTTGTTATGTTATGTTTTGTTTTTGCTCTTGTTGTTGCTTTAATTTAAAGATGCTAGTAATAGTATTTTTGTTTCTGGCATTTTCCTGATGTAGGAATGATGTTGTCCATTTGGGGCCACATTGAACACCACCATCAATGGATTCAGCATCAAGTTGTACTATTTGAATTTCCATTCATTGGGGACAGGGAGATAAGCCCTGAGTAGATCTTTGGTTTGTCATTCTCATATCTCTTTTGCAGAGGGTGACTTCCCAAGAACACCCTAGGAACAGAGTCAGGAATAGTGAGTAGAAAATGCAGAACATGCTATTCTTCAGCAGATTTGGAAATTGGAAGTGAATAATCTATGTAGTTGTTAATTTAAAGCAGAGCTATTTCTCTATCTGGCAGTATACAGGACATGTCGTTTAAATGAACTCACTTCACTTTGAGCATTTTTAATAATAAAAGTCTGCTTAAATAAGAATTGCCAGATTCATTCCTGAGGCTACATTGGTAGAGATGATGCCCCTGCCATAAAAGAAAGTATGGTTACAGCAAAAGCCACAGATTACAAACACTGCAAATCTGCCTTAAAGTTTTTTCCCCCTGAAAGAATTTCAGTTTACAAACTGCAGGGGCATTTTATGAAAATTATCATAAATATATAGGCTAGTCAGTTCTGTGTAGTCTTTGGAAGACAAGGAACCAAAGGTAGTGAATACATTTAAAAATAGACAGACATACTAACAAAGAAATATTATAAAAAAACCACCCTGATGTGAATAAACAAGGAAGACAGAAACTGGGAAAAGTATTGATGGCAGACAAATGAGCAATATTCTTAAAAATTAGTGCCAGTGAGAAGGCAAAGAATGTGAACAGATACTGCACTGAAGTGTGTCTGCAAAAGCCAACGAACACATGAACAGTACTTAATATTATTATATTATTAATCATTAGGAAAATGCAA
>LOJH01004825.1:1692-35474 GCA_001685095.1 Ellobius talpinus
TAATACAGTTTCTGTGTGATTATTTTGGGTCTAAGCTAGCTGGGTGGCCAGGAAACAACAAGCTCCTTTCTTCAACAGATGTTGCTGGAGTTCTATCAGATTTTCTTTCCTGGTGTTGATATGGTCTGCGCTATCACACCATTCTCTCGTGGTTCCTACAAACAAAAACAAAACAAAACAAAAATAAAATAAAAAACACCACTGTTCTGTGAAATGAACATGCATATCCATTTTCTGAGGTCACAGGTCAGGGAAGAATTTATGGCAATTTAGAGTATTACCAAATATTAGGAAAAATGACCATAGACCTATGATTGGTAGATGTCAATATCACCATAGCAAGAACATTCAAACTGCTCTGCTATGTACTGTACACTGGACTGTCCATTCTCTGTTTTCTATGCGGTGGGCGAGCTACAATTTATCCTGCTTCTCAGGGGTCCTTTCCAGTAGGATTCTAGAGGCTCTATGCATTGTGCAGACCCCACATATAGTCACACATCTGGCCACTAGATGAAATCACCAATGAAAGATATCTAAACTTTCTTCCACCAGTATAAAACAAGAGGAGTTCAGTGGTCATAGTTCTCTGCCTTGCCCATTCTCCTTGAATCTGAAAAGAATGCAATTAAAAGGAGAAAGAGGCTACTGTTCATCATCTTAGAGTATATTTATATCTCATACCTATCACCAATAAGAAAAGGGCAGAATATTAAAAGAAAGTAGAGATTTAGCAAACCCATTTTGACTTATTTTTAGATAAATAGTAATAACACCTGAATTTAAAAAAAATAATTTTAACATATCTAGTGAAGAGCACCTAGTGACTATAAGCCAGGACATTTTCATACAAAGTAGGATGGATAACACTTTATAGAAGCAAAATTTTAATGGCATCAGATACTCAATACCATTTTTTTAAAATTAAGAGCCAGTCCTTAAAGTATTTTGATGTAAAATTATATCTACATAGTCATCATAGTTTATCTTTGGGAAGCATAGAGTTTTCAGAGATAGTTTCCATAATTTCCTGGCTCTGTCATTCTTTAGGATGTACAACAGTCCTTTTTCCATAATTGGTTTAAAAAGCTTCCCCAATACTTAACCAAAAGCAGCCACCATGTTGAACTATAATAGGCAGCACCTCACTGATACAGCTTGGAGGCTAGCACCCTTCCTCTACTTGGCAGTATGGGCCATAACTCTAACCAGGCCTTCTCACTCACCTTTTTCTCTTGTTCCATTCAGCAACTCTGAGAGCAGCCAAAGCCACAGGAATGTCAGGGTGATTATTGGTCAATGTCAAACTTACTTTAGAGCAGAGGCCCTTTAAGTTCAGGAGACAGATTTACCATTCTTACAGGCTTAATAGAATTAACCAAATCAGCACTTCCTGTTGAAGGCAGGCTGCAGAGCCACCAAGCTAGTAGTATCATTAAGAAAGCACATGTGTTTAAAATAAAATTGTTTCTAACAGTAGTCTCAAATACCTACTCCTCTGGCATACCCTGTGACTTTTGATTGCTGTCCAGCTGTGATGACTTTAATCTTATACTTTCAAACACTCTCCATATCTCTCTCTCCCTCTGTTCAGCTATCAAATAGAAGTTCCCCTAATAAAGGGAGAAATATAATATACTCAAAATATACGTGAGGGTCAGCCTACTGACTTTGTGGTCCTTCCTCATAGAACATTTGCACTCTATTTCAATCAAGGTCTCACTCTTCTCCCTTTCTTCCAAACAAGAATAGTGGCCTCCTCATGGTTCTCAGTTTATGGTTTGTCATACTTTGCTAGGGCACCGAGTCTAGAATTTTATGTTCACATTTCATTGCTATGTTATCTATCACATCTGGAGAGCAAGAACCTTTTTCTTTGTGTGAAGACTTTCAAACCTTGTAAACAAGTAGACCTGGAATGTCTGGTCTCTGCCCCAGTGAAATGTGAGATGTTTTTGTGCTTCAGTTTTCCATCTATAAATGGGGTTACGTGCAATGCACAATATATTCTTGCATGGAAATATCCTCATGTAACAGAGGGGCACAGTGGTATGTGTAATGTGTTGATCTGGATTGTTACATTGTAAATAGTTCTACAGAAAAGTTAAATGGTTTTGTTCAACCAAGTGCTAGTACTAAATTCAGAATGATTATGCAAATCTGATGGCATCTCAGGGTGAGACAGCGTAACTGAAAGCATGTGTAGCTTGTCCAAATTAGAGATATCTTAATATCGTATAGCAGTGCTTTCAGCTGTTGAGGCATGAGTGTGTTTGACCAAGGGCAAGGGTCTAGCCTATAAAACTTCAAACCTAGTTACCCACTCATGCTCCTCCACTAATCCTATAAACTGTATTCTGTCATGATCCCAGATTCCTTCCCAATGGTCTCCATTATTAACCACCTGTAGTTTTCTAGAGGGCAGAGTAGAAGTCTTATTGATTTGTTCACAATTGTCCTTAGGTTCATTGCCTTGCCTTTTGTCTGTGGTTGTCTTTTGGGATTTGTAATTAGGCCCCCTCTGTTCTTAGATCATGGTTAGTCTTCACTACTACCTCTTTGTGCCATTTCATCACTTAGCAGAGGCATTTCAAGGGTCCTGACCAAGAATAGACAAAGATAGATCAATCAACTACTTAAATCAGCACTTTATTCTATAGAACCGATGAACAAACATAAACTTAGACTCTTAAGATGAAGGTTGAAGGTTGACAATACTGTATCTCTCTAGTCTAATGCAACCCACCTGCAGCTGTCCTTGATCATGGGACTGCGTCACCCAGACTTGTAGTGTGATCCTCTTACGGGTCTTGCCACCTGGGGAGTTCCCATGGTACACTGTCTGTGTACCTACCTGCTTGATTTCATCCACATCAATATGTCAGTTCATATTTATTTTAAATCTGATCTTCTGTGGGTTCTGATTTGTTTCTAAAAGCTACTCAATCAAAGCAGAAATCCTCTGCTTTCTTATAATCCTTGCAGCCTACTGATAGAAGCACAGCATTTTTATCTCCTACCTGTAATTCTGCCAGATAAATGGAGGTCTGAGAAACTGTGAGGCCACAGAAGATACCGGTGTAGGTTGTTGCTTCGATTTGCTTCCTATTTTGTGTGTTTGCTTCTTTGTTTTCTCTGTGTATTTGTCAAGTCTTTGGCATACAAGGATGGATTAGTTTCTTGACAATACAATTCTAGTTCTTCACCAATGCCCATCATCATCCAGACATGGAACCGAATCACTTCTTTCTACTCTCTGTTTATTGTTTGCCCTTTTGTTATGTAGAGAATGAAATAATCTGTTTAGAAGAAAATGGATCTATAATGTTCACATTAACAGTGCAGTATAGGTCACACAATAGAAATATTTACTTAATCTATTAAGATTTTATACCAAACAACTGACAAAAGTAGAAATGTTCTTTATATAAGCTTTACTGAATAATATGGCATGGGAATGCTCAGAAGTACAATTTAAGATATTGAAAACTAGGCATGGTTGGCGCATACTTTTAATCCCAGCACTCGGGAGACAAAGGCATGCAGATTTCTATGAGTTAGAGGCTAGCCTAGTCTACAAAGCAAGTTCCAGGACAGCGAGGGCTGTTACATAGAGAAACCCTGTCTCAAATAAAAATAAAAACCAAAGCCAAAAAAGCAAACAAACAAACACAAAACAAAATAAAAGGATATCTACAATTGTAACAAGATTGCACAGATAAATCAATAACTCCTAGTAACAATATGGTCCCCATGTTCTCCAGCCTAAGAATAGAGGACACCTCTCTTTTGATAGAGCTGTGACACTTTGCTTTCCTGAGGCCCTCTGCTTCATCATTCTTCTATTTCCTGTTTCACGAACAAGGGTGTCTGTGTTCTCTGTGAATTGCAATCTCATTTTCATTATTGTGAAGGTCAGCTAGCGAAGTAGCTGCGAGGACTGTTAACAAACTTTTTAAGAAATAATGACCAAAGCTGCGAACAGGGGAGAAAAATGAGAGCCTTTGAGTTTGGTTGAACGCACCCTACCGTATGAGGGCCCTGAGTAGCAACTCATCAGTTGCTCTCTGCATTTTGACCAGTTCTGGATTTCTGTAAGAATCTTTCTTTGCTGCAGAGGGAAGCTTCTTTGATAAAGGACAATAGCTACATTTATTTGCTTGATGCTTCTGTCACTACCAAAGGCAAGAGAAAAACAAGAGCGAGTGTCACATCAGATGGGATCCTGTGAAACCAGGCATGGGCCCTGTAGAGGAAATGACAGAAGCAGTGGGGGGGTTCATGTGACCTCATTATCTCTCTGAGAAGAGATCCTGTTATTATGTGTTGCTATTAAAATTTTCAGTCTCTTCAACCAGCAGGCTAAATCAAAAACAAAGTTATGTCTATTTGACCAATCAGTTTTAATTTCTTATTTAAACAGAAATTTGGATATATTCTGAGATTGTTGGTCATATTTTTTTTCTTGAATTCAATATAACATTATGGTAGAATATACTATCTCAGAAAACTGGTTTGTTTGTTTGTTTAAGGATGTCCTTCCCTTGCCAAAATTTTAGCAGGATAAGTTAAAAGATGTTGAATACAGCAGAGGTATTAAGTCTTTTTTCAATAGTGTAATGAAAATCAAGTACTTTGAATGGTGGGCTTTTCAGGAACCTTGTACTTCTCTGAATAGACAAGTGTTAAGATGAGAGGTGATTTCCATTTGGAGAGGCTGTCTGTGATCATGGAGTTCAAGAACCATCCTAAATTAACAGACTGACAACTCAAAAGCTAGGCAGAGCCACGGCATCATGGGAAAAGCAGGGAGAAGCTACTGGATCATGGGAAATAGAAAACTGTCAGAGGAAGGAGTGTTCAGAAACACATGGGACGGGGCACTTTGGCAAGAGAATGCTGACGTCTCTTTGTAAACTACAAATCTTGCAAATTCGCCATCTTCTCCATGAAAGAACGAGGAGAGGAAGGTTAAATGCTTATGAAAGAAATGTAAATGATAGCCCGCCTTACTGGTTGGCTTTAAGAGTAGTTATCTATTTGTTCCTGATGCTGTCCTATTAATCATCCTAAGAAAACATCTACAAAGCATGTACAACTTTAAGAATTCTAACCTACCTATAGCAGTTGATCCTTATGATATCTGAAGGTTGTAAGTTCTAATTCCTGGCACCCAAGCAACTGATTCCAATTCCGATCATAGAGTAAACTATGAGACTAGGTCAGAGACGAAGAATAAAGATCACAAACACAAAGAAGAAGTCTGAAAATCTAGGTGCTTCTTAAAACTTCCTTATTGGTTTTGTTGACTTATTTCATATCAAATCCTGTTTCACCCTTTCCTTTGGTTGAAGTATATCTGTGGTCAGACCTGCAACTTTACTCTGATATATCAAGGGGATAGTTTCAATAAAAACAATAAAGTTTGCATTTCAAAATCAGTCTCATTATAAGCTCAGTTTTAAATTTTAAACCAATAAATCATATTTTCATCCTGTAGAATCTTCACTGTCCAGGGTTATTGATAATTGTCTTTGGTCAATAGGTGGAAGAGCTGTAAGAAATCTTGAGGGGAAAAATACTTATTACTAAAACAAAGGAAAACTTTTTCAACACCTGCCCAGAGGACAAAATTAATATTTGATTATTCACTTGAAGACTGAAAGGAAAGGTATAAAGTAATAATATCATGAGTGAAAAGATTAAGAATTCTACATAAACACAAAAGAAGAACAGGATCATCTATGTAAATAGGTCAGAAAATATCACATCTTTTTCCAGAATAAATCATACCCGAATCACTCATTGATAGAGGCAATGACTGGCGAGGATTTAAGTATAGAAACTCAGGATTCAGGATAGCATTAGCATTTTACTAGAATAAAATATCTAAAGGCTTCTGGTTCTACACAGTGCTGTTAAATTCATAGAAAATTATCTTTAGAATTTTACAAACAATATTAAATTTAATTCAGTAACAATTAAGAGAAATGATACTACATCTTATGTTAAGTAACAAAAGTAATGGTAAACTTAGGAAAATTGCTTAATTTCTCAGCACACACAAGAAACAAAGTAATTGTATTTCTCTCTTGCATAAAGCTTTATTTTCCTTTTTTAACAAAGTTATACCTGCTTTCCACAACTGGGGAGAAGAAAGTTGTATAGAAAATTGTTTTCTTTCCTTTCCTTTCCTAGAAAGAAGAATAAATTCTAATTATTGACAGTCCCCTTTTGCCTTTCTATACCTTCAAACTATTTCAGTTTTCAACTTCATAAGAAGGAATAGTAAAGGTTCAATATTTAATGAATAAGACAGTTAAAATTTAAGACAATTTAAAACAAAAGGAATTATACATAGTGTTTATAGTCCTTGAAATATTATAATAAACTCTCAAAAATATATGAAATGAAAGCAAATAAAACATAGTTCACCTAACAACAAAGAAAAACAAAGGAAATATTAACAAAGCTTGAAAGGCAGCGAGAAGTCAGAAGAGCAAGCATATCCTGGGACTCAATATGAACTAGCTAAACCCTCACATGTAAACCTTTTCGTTTTCGTGTACAGTCTAAACCTCTGATTCTTACAAAAGCTATGAAGACTAAGACTACAGATAAAAATGAAAGGATTACCAAAGACATATCTTACAAAAGCAAAATAAGTTTATACAGCCATGAATGAGTCAGAGGCAAAACTCAGACGAACTGTCACAGCTTTAAACAAGAGTCTGATTAAGAATTATCAAAAAATTGACTAAGAAATAAATTAATTAGTTCAAAAGAACAATTTAATAGACTAAAATTCCTCTGCCCCCAAACCACCAAGAATTAATGAGTCCATGGATTATTGACAATAAAAGTAGATTTCTAAAATACATGATTAAGAAAAGAAAAGAGCAGAATTGGGAAGTGAAAGGGTAAGAAAAACAAATAAACTATAAGAGATGACAACATAAGAACTTATGTTACATTAATCAATATACAAAACTTGTGAAATGGAAGATATTCACAAAAAATAAAATAGCAATTAAAAATTATTAAAATCTTAGTTGAATAACAGCAATAGTCATAATGAAAAACATTTTTAAACAACACCAAATACTCCAGGGGTTGTTTTACTAGTGAAATATTATTTGAATCTTTAAAGGAACCAGTAAACTCAATTCTAAATAATTTGTTCCAGAGCATAGAAAAAGAAAAGGGAAGTCATTCAAATCTATTTTATGAATCTAGGATAATTCTGACACCAAAATTTGACAGACACGACATAAAAAAATAAAACTAAAGACAGATTTCTTTCATGAATATACATCCAGGGTGAATCAGTATTAGTCTATGTTTGTGCCTGGTATTTATTAGCTACCCAATAAATTCCTTCTACATCACTAAAGAAAACATGGCTGTCCAGAATAAATCCCCCAGCTTCAGGGCCTCACATCTACACATCTGATCCACAGAAGAACCCGTCTTTACCTCATTTCCTTTCCTTTCAGGGACACAAGAAAAGACTTTTTTTTGTTGTTCATAAATAAAAGCTTGTGAGTATGGCCTGTATCCCATTATAGGCACGCTAACTGTTGGTTACCATGCCTATAACTCTGTCAGTGGCTTCTGTGTCAGGTACTGGAAGCCTCCTGCTGTCTAAAACTATTCCCATTCTGCTTCTTATAAAACTTGATTTATTATTGCATGTGTGAGGTACATGCATGTGTGTGTGTGCATGATGTTCATGAGCGTGTATTTTGTGTGTATGATGTATATGTGTGAGTTGCATGTATATATGGATGTGTTTGTATATTTGTATATGTGTGTATGTGGTGCATGGTGTATATGAGTGTGTTTTTGTGTATCTGTGCTATACATGGATGATGATGTGTGTGTGTGTGCGCGCGCGCGTGTGTGTATGTTATGTTATACGGCACATATGGTAGGAGGACAACTTTCAGTTATCCTTTACTTTCTTTGCTTTATTGAGACAGGGACAACACAAAGCATCTCCAAGTTGCACTGCCATCACTTCTCATCATGGAAAAGCATCACTCTCTGGCATTGCCCAAGCCATCCTGCTAATCATCCTTGACATCAGGTTACAGTCACCATGCTGTTTTATCATCTTTTGAGTTTGCCTTCTCTCATCCATATTACCCTACCTCAAATTCAGATCATTATTTAGATTACTATGGAAACTGATTAAAAGGTATCTTGGACTTCTTTCTTACACCTTATTAACTAATACATTTTGAAGGCAACACTAGGAATATCATACAATAGGTCCATGTATTTTTATTCAATAGTCCTCAACTTATTTAACGTATCCCACAAGGCATGGTCTTCATGAAAAGACTGCTCTGTCTTCTCTTCTTTATCTGACAGCTTGATGAGTGTCTATTATTTTTTTTAGCTTACAGGTATGAAACATAACCAGTATCTAAACCCTTATGTTCATGAATCCATAAGTGGACTCAACTGAATCTCACCTGCTGTATTTTAACCTCTCTGTACGTCATTCACTATTTACTTATATTTTTTCTACTTTCTACCCTATTTCCATGAATATATTCAAAAAAGCTACCTAGCTTATCAGAAAAAACCCAATGAGCCTGAAAAACTACTTCTGTCAACAACAATACCTTGAGCACAGCATTTCAAAGCATTCTATAATCCAGCTATATTGAACTCTTTCAATTCTTACTGAATGACAATGAGGTGCCATTTAAAACCTTACTTCCCATTAAGGATTCAAGTATTGAATTAATATAAAATGAACAACAAAAGATAGTGAACATAATAGACCTATAAATACATCATCAGTACCAGAAAAAAAAACGTTCATATAGATAAATGTGTCCATTAGAAGAAGCTGACAGCATTGGGGATAGAAGGAGCAGACCTGCAGGACAGGTAGAAGGGGAAGTAGGTGTAGGGAAATGCAGCCTTAAGTACCTGTCGTCCTCAGGGAAGACTGTTCTGTGCTGCTGAATTTCATTAACACAGGGGTAGATTCTTCACACTATCAAAAAATTAAAGATCACATACATGTTTATTACTAAAGCAGATGTCTTTGCTCTGAACCAAATTTCACTGTTTTAATAATCTTGTCTTCTACAGGGAGTTATATTTGGCTGCCCAAAATGTCACAAGTATCTTTCCCAACCGTATTAGAATTATAACAGTATATAAATAAACTGATGGTCATTGTTCATCAGTGTGTCTTGTTATTTTTGTATCTCATGTTTTATGGTGAAGGTTTGTTGGTTTGTGTTCAAAAAGTCCATTTTCAAGTCTGGATTTTTAAAAAAGAAAGACTAAATGACTAAATCTGGTCCAAAGTTTGAAATGGGTGAATTCATCAGAAAGAAAGTAATGAACTATGATGAGGGACTCAACTTCTATTTTGTTTTTTGTTTGTTTGTTTGTTTTTTGAGACAGAGTTTCTCTGTAGCTTTGGCTCCTGTCCTGGAACTCACTCGCTCTGTAGACCAGGCTGGCCTGAACTCACAGCGATCTTCCCATCTCTGCCTCTCGAGTGCAGGAATTAAAGGTGTGTGACACCACAACCTAGCGTGACTTGACTTTTTAAGTGACACTTCTTTTCTCTCAATCTGTCTAGATAGCTTGTCATCATAAATATTCTCGGTGAGTCCTCTTCTGCTGCCCCTGCTCCCTGGTCCGCCTCTGGTGAGTTCTTCAAGCACCCTGTTACTGCCTTCTCTCATGTTTTCATAAACTTATTTGTTTATGTCTTTAAACAAATAATGACTCCTTGTGTTTGGTTTATTCTATATACTCATAAATCTTCACATGACGGATGAGTGCCATTCCCAAATTTTTAGTTTTTTTTTTTTTCCCCGGAGACAGGGTTTCTCTGTGTGACAGCTTTGGCTGTCCTGGAAATCGCTTTGTGGATGGGGATTGCCTCAAATTCTCAGAGATCTGCCTGCTTCTTGCTCCCAGGTGCTGGAATGAGAGGTGTGCGCCACCACTGCCCAGCCATTCTCAGCATTTTGTATAGTCGTATTTCTTATTTACTTGTAATTATTAGACTGAATAGAAGATGGGAAACTTTCCTAAGAACAAAGGCTGATATTTGTTCAGACAGTTTTTCTAATTCTGTCTGTAGCTACAGATTTTAGAGCTTTCACTGTCTGTTTATTTATCTTCCAATTATTTTCTACTTCAGTTAAACACTCCAGCATCTATAACATGCTTAACACTTTCTGACACAGGAGCTAATGTTGCTGTTATGTTTTGTTTGTTTTATTTTATTTCGGGTTGGTTTGGTCCACAGCCATTCTAACAGTGGCCTGAACTCTGTGTCCCATTTCATCTCTCAGTAAAGTGGCCATTTAACACATAATAGAGGAAGCCTTTGCATTCTAAAAAATCTCGACTCTGTAAAAATAGTCTTGTAACCTCCAGCTTTTAGAATCTGTGCATATCCTAATGGTTGTTCCGTAATTTAAGAGGTGTTTGAATTATTGGGTGAGGGACGTCACTGTAATAGTAAAGCAAAATAACTAAATACATCTGAAGCCATATAATTTAATGTATTAGGAGCAGATCTTTTGAGAATTTCTAGAAAGTTATCCAATATCCCATTGACCAGCATTTTAAGGCACATTTTACAGCTTAAGCCCCAGCTTAAGTGCCTGCATCATCCACTGAGGGAGAGGGAAACAGCATGATGGCAACCCTAGCCGTGGGAATACCCTGCTCCTTTAGTGAGCCATTATTTCACAGGCAGCATTGCAATTGAGAAGGAACGTCCCTTAAATGTGCTAAATCAATTAATTACCCAAATACACTTGTGTTAACATCCTGCGAGATTGAAATAACTTCCAGATGCCACCTAGGCTCATTCTTTGGTCATCACGTTTCTGTGGGTATACTGTACCACTCCACCTAGGAAGGGAGAGAAGTGGAGTCATAGTCTCTGATGTAAAATTATTCCTGTGACTAGCTAAATCCTGGCATAGAAACAAACATCCTATATCATGAAATAATAATTTAATCATTTCCTATCTTGGCTTCTTTATAAGTGAAAGAGGCCTAGTAACTGATAATGGAGAGGAAGCCGTAACAGCCGAAACGAATATAAGGAATTCGGTGTTTTGAAGAGAAGTGAACGGACGTGTGCTTAGTAGTAACAAGACTTTGATGTTCCCCGTGTTTTTGCATAAGAATGACCTCATTAACTTATTTTCCTATTGAGAAAGTGTGTATGGTAACATTAAGCTCTGTTTGCTATTAAGGGCAGTCTTTTTTCATTTAACATCTAATGCTTGTTTTATTTTAGCGCATTAAAAACAATGTTATTCTAACATACCCAACGAATTAGATTTCGGAGACCCAGTATTGTGGAGAATCTGAATAGCATCGTGCTATCCTAAAAGTAAGTTTTATTCATTAGATGACATTTTTAAGATGAAGGGTTACATGTAGAATTCTTTTGTTGCCTTAGATTTTCTAGAATCTTTAAAGCTACATCCCCATGAGTTGAACTTCTTCTGCTGTTTTATGCATTCCAGTAACATAAAACTGTGAGACAAATTTGCTTTTATTAATTTTCTTCAAGCTTTGTGCTTTATTAGAAATAACCCATTTACCAAAAACCTTTTATTTGGATTGGTGGTTAGAATAAACACATAGTTCTCGGTGACTTTTATTATTTATTGTAAAGTAATTTGGCAGGGTGTTGTGTAGGCAACTAAATAAAATAAAAGATTCATCAGAACTCCCAATCTTTTTTTGATTTGTGGAGTAACAGAAAACAGGAGGCCAGTCCTGTGTTACTCCCTGAAGGTTTGGTTCAGTATGTGCCAGTGATGGAAACCATCGTCCGCCTATAAAGCAACAATTAGGGCTGGTTTCCATTGACTCCACCAGTCAGATGTAAAAATACAAAAGACTAATATAAACTAAGCCCTCTTCTGTGTGCCTTCACATGCCATAAATGTGAGCACTCTTGGATATGTGCTGCCCTCGCTGTTTACCAATGATCTACTGGCATTTTTGCTCTAGAGGTTCATATTTTAATTGCAGAATCAAATGCAAGAAGGTGGAGAACCGGCAGCTTCCCCTAGATGACAGCACATTTGAAAGCCAAAGGTATAGCTGGGTAAATTGATAATCAAACTGAGGCCCACAGAGTAACTTATACAGTTTCATGGTATAATTTTTTTCTTAAATGAGAAATATTAAGTATTTTTAAAAAGCATTAGAAAAATTCAATCTGCTTAAATAACTTCAGATCAATTACAACGAAATGCAAAATGTGGAATAATTAGTAAAACAAGAGAAGATAAAGATTAAAAGGTCTAAAAAGATCTAATAAACATGCAAATCACTCTCAACATATTTTGAGGAGAAGCCAGCAGAAAGTTAAAGTTTTTTGTCCTGACTTACTTGTCAATTAAAACAATGAACCCTGAAAACTAACTGTGAATGAGGTTAGAGAATGGCAAAGGGTTTGTTAAGGAAACAAAGAAGCTTCCTTAGGAAAAAAACAAAAAACTAAACACAAAAAAGCTGAAGTGAAATAAATGGTTCTCCGTCAAGAAATGCATGCATTCACTCATAATCATGAGCTATTTACTGTTTACATATTTATAATGTTTGAATTATACAAGCAAACTGAGAATAGAACAGGAAAATCTACTCGTCCCTGAGGCCAAAAAGCTAGGAGCAGTGATAAATATGGGTGCCTTTAAGGAATAACTGAAAAGTCCATTCTCATGTTTCGCGGATGGACATGTTTAATCTCTGCTGATGACTCTTAACGGGCTTTCCCAAGTCAAATTTTCCTTGAGAGTATGCCTAGAAATTATTCCATAAAGGCAATTTCCATTATTATTATCCTTGGTGGCCTTGTTAAATAACATTTCTAGCAGAATGAAAGTCTAATAAAAGGGTGGGTTTTTTCTATTACCTCATAAAACATAAACAACATCTCTTCCTTAAAATCTCTTCTCCATCTAACATGACAGATACCATGGGACCATTACAGAAAGGAGCATATTGTTATAACTGATAAACTTTTAAATCTATTTTCACTTATTTCTGAAAGTTTTATACATCTTTACAATGTATTTTGATCACAATACCCCACATTCACCCCTCCTCCAACTTTCTCTACGCCTAACAAGTCACCCTCCCAACTTCTTGCCTTCTCTCTTTTCTTGTTAACTCCTTAGATCCACATGGCTGACTTTCCCTCTGTATGCTGGGTAGTTTTTATTCTCAACTTGGTACAACCTAGAGCCACCAGAGAGGGAACTTCAATCAAGAAATTGCACAGATGCATTGGCCTGTGGCTAGACCTATAAGACATTTCTTGATTGATACAGGACAGTCCAGTCTACTGTGAGCAAGACCATGCCTAGGCAGGTCGGTCTGGACTGCGTATTGAAGTTAGCTGAGCAAGCCAATGGGTAAGCCAGCCAACAGCCTTGCTCCACGGTTTCTAAAATTCCTGCTTGAGTTTCTGCCCTTTCTTCCCTCAGTGATGGATTGTGATATGGAAGTATAAGACAAATAAGCCCTAAGCTGGGTTTGGCCATGATGCTTGTCACAGTAATAGAAAGGAAACTGAAGGACATTCCCCCAGTTGCTGCCATCGGCCAGCAGCTCTTTGGTGAGAGATGGGCCCTGTGAGCCTCTTCTTATCCTTGAACGTTGACTGCCTTGACCTTGTGCAGGTCTTGAGCAGGTAACCACAGGCGCCTCTGAGTTCACGAGTGGAAACAAAGCTGTTATGAGCAGAGGACAACGTCTGAAAGCATTCCTCCCATGTGTACAGCCCTTGCAATCTTTCTTAAATGAGGACAATTCTCCTTGCTGCTCCCTGAAGCCATAGGAGCTGCTGCTTCACTTTGGTAAAAATTCACCAAGTTCAGGTCTTTTTTTTTTCTGGTTGTCTGAGCACAGTGAGAGTTTTATGTCTCTGGGTTCTCTGCCACTAGGCCTGATGTCATGAGGTGTTTGTCAGTTCTGCTTCAAAACAAGAAGAATATTTTTTCTGGTTAGAATATAGAGGAGAAGAAGTGGAGAAATCCAGGGCTTCCTCAAGAATGTCTACAATTACCAACAACATTTATTCATTGGACAGGGTCTCTCTTGGAGATCACTATGAGTATCAGGCTTTTTCCTTTAGGCCATTCGCCAGCTCCCAAATCATGCCACAGAGACTTAATGTTAGTTGTGAATGCAGCCTTACCTTATGCTCATTTCTGGCTATCTCTAATAACTTAACCTATTTCTCTTCATCTACATTTTGCCTCAGGACTTTTTACCTTTCTTTCCTTCTGTGTGTACTAGGTCCTACTCTATCAAGCTGCCTAACAGGCCCAGGGCATCTTCTCTTTCTGCCTCATCTTCTCCTCCTTCTCCTTTGAGCCTAGATTTCTTCTCCTACTTATTGTCTCTGCCTGCCAGTCCTGCCTATTCTTCTCCTGCCTAGCTAGGGGTGGGTCAGCTTTTAATTAGATCAATCAGGTGCCTTAGGCAGGCTTGGTGAAACAACAACACGTTTGCATAATTGCACAAATGCGGCATAAACTAATGTAGCACAACTTCACACCATTAACAAAGGCAACAGAAGCAAATATAACACACCCTTGCAAAGTCAAATTAATACTCTGCAACATAAGTAAGTGTAACACATCTTTGCCAGCTCAAAGTAATATTTCACAATAACTATATTGATCAGAGTAGCCTGGAACTCAGAGGGATCCTCCTGCCTCTGTGTCCTAAGCTCTGGGATTGAAGTAGTATGCTACCATGGGCAGCAAGAGTTAACAATTCTTTGCGTTTCTTTGGTTTTGTTTTGTTTGGTTTGCTTTGGTTTTTCTTGACAAGATTTCTCTGTGTAGCTTTGGAATCTGTCCTGGAACTCACTCTGTAGACCAGGCTGGCCTCGAACTCCCAGAGATCCCCCTGCCTCTGCCTTCCAGAGTACTGGAATTAAAGGCATGTGCCACCATCACTCCACAAGAGTTGACAATTCTTAATGGGCTGCTGACTAGCAGGCATTCAGCCCTTTGACTTGGCTCTCTCTCACTCTATCCTTAATCTTTTCCCTGGTTGCTTGCACACCACCAGCACACCGAACTATTTTCAGTTTTGTGGATTTGACAAACTCTCTCATCTCTGACATGAGTGTAGACTAAGTATAGATTCCTATCTTGGAAAATGTTTTCTCACATCCGTTCAATAGGTTAAGAATATGTAATTTGTTTTCTTTTAAGTATCTTGAACTTGTTAGCTTCAGTTTCTAATTTTCATTTTATGGTAGATATGATAGATTGGTAGGTTGAAATTCCAACTCACAATTCAGGGATGTGCTTCTGGAAAGGCAACCTATTTTTCCAGAGTTCTTAGAACCTAAGATTTAAGATAACAATGGAATTCCATTACTTACATGAAAATGTAAGTTCTGCAAGAGAAGTTGGCATGAGTCACATCTTTTTTTAATGTTTTTGGTTATTTCTATTGGCTTACAAAGTCATGGGGGTGTAAATATTCTAAGTGTAAGACTCCAGTGGCAAGGGAAGTAGTGACACATTTATATTAGAGCCCTGATGTGACTATGTGACCTGGTGATCAAGAATTACAATGGCAGTTCAGAAGAAAAGGCAGATAAAGTTATATCATGCGGAGAGAAAAAAGACACATTTTTCTTTGTTTTCTGAAGCTTCACTCAATCCAGGCGCCACCATCATTGTAACAGTTTGAACTTTGTAGAAACTTTACTGGGTTACAAAACCAAGGATCATGTGAAAGTAAATTAAATAAATATAAATTAATCCAACTTTGAAATTTCTCTCAGAAACCATCACTGTCACTTACATCTTTGAGCCAGGCTCAAGACAATGCCATCGAAGATACTTCTTCCCAGGTATTACATTGATATTTGAAAAAAGAGCTCTATAACATTCGGTAGATTCTAAACCATGTGAGGAAAAGCAGCCATAATTTTTTTCTAATAATTCTGTCTGTGTGAACAAAGAGAGAGGCAATCATTTACACCACCAAAAACTATTGGAAGATAGCTCCTAATCATCATGAATGCAAGATAAGTTAGGGAATATTATTTTGGGGGGGGGAGGGAATCTATAGTGAAGTGAAAAATGCCCTTTATTTAGATTTAAGTTAAATAAATTAATAAAAGGCACCTGTGCACTGTCAAGAACTGCTAGGAGGGCACTAGCATAAAAGTCAGAAGCAAAACTACCCAACAAGCACATGGAAACTGGTATCAGAAGAAATCACTGAAGAATTAGCAGACAAATATGTGTGCTGTGATGGTTTGAGCAAGTAGGTGCTTGGCTCATGTTTTCAAATGCAGTGTGCTACTTGATTTTATATATACATAAATATAAATGTAAAATCATATATTTATATATTAAATATTTATTCATAAATATTTTTTATAAATATATTATTTAATTTTCTTAATATTATTTATAGATACTTATTTATAGATACATATAAACAATGGTTATTAAATATTATCTATAGATTAGATTTCATGTTGTCTTTGTGAAAATGGTCATACAGATCCATTCACTCTCTTAGACTGATTCACACTCTACGAAAGTTACGGTGTCGCTATGGATTTATCATTTTGTTGAATTCTTGAGTTTCTCTAATAACCATCATTTCATGCTGTTACTTTAAAGAGCTATCTCATGACTGTTTTTTGGGCTCCAACTAAATCTCTACTCCTTTCTGATATTTCATGAATATTTCCAGATAAAAAATGCCTGCTAGTTCTTTTCTTCAGTATGTTGCCACATTTATTTTGATGGTGTCATCATTACAAAGGAACTGTCCTGTGTTGTCATACAACTGTAGCAGCTGGAAACCAAAGGTTATAATTTATTTGTAACTCCTGTAAAGTGTTGAGTATAACATTAAACATTTCTGTGAGTCTCAGAGAAGCTTTAGTTTAGTGTAGCCTAGAAATGTGGGACAGCAGATGTAACAAGGGATGAACTATAAATCAAAGCCTTTCTTGGGAGTGGGAATGTTCAGTTTCTACTCTGCCTTTACCTGGCTGAGTCACTGAGATGACTCAGTACATAAAGGTATCTGTCTTCAAGACTGAGGAACTGAGTTTGGTCGCTGAAAACCGTATGGTAGAAGAAGACAACCAACTCTATTGAACTGTCCTCTGCTATCCACTAACATCCTGTTGCAAGACCCACCTCCCCATAGTCCCCCACACACATACAAATAACATGTTATAAAATTGTCTTTTTAAGAAGTGTATTCCAACAACAGTCCTCTTATAGTATCTGGGCATTATCTACTGGTTTATAGAACCTTCCCCCAAAAAAGATCAGTGTGGTGTTATGACAGAAAGCATCAAAGAAGTGGATTAACAACACAAATTCTCCTTTACTGCATATGAGATGTCATGTATTAAAGTGTAGCTTCATCAGGTTGGAAACTAATGATACCTAATTTTGATTCTCGTATAGAAATTAATGCATTTTCAACAACTTATTATCTTCCTAATATGCAAAACTAGATGAGAAAATGGGGACCAGAATCCCTGACTAAAACTGTGCTTAGGCTGTTTTCCAACCAATATCAGAATCTACAGGCTGAATTTTTCATTAACTCCAAAAAAGAATAAAGAAATAGAAACAATGTGGTCTCTCTCTGTGTGAATACATGCACTAGTAGAAAGAAAAAGCTAAGACTAGATTATAATTTAAATGATTAAATTTATATGATGACTTTTACCTTTCTAAAATATATTTTTAAATCGGGAGAAAATGCTGAGTTAACCACAAAAAAAGCTGATGAGGTTGCTGGGAACTGCTGTTAAATCTTTGGATATGCAGATGATTTATTGCCTTTTTATCAACCACTGACACCCAATCCCATGCCAAGCACTCAATGTTCTCTGTATGTTTATTGAGCTGGGTTGCCATTTGTGTGATTCACCCATCATTGATATATTATCCCCAATGGAGCAATCCCATAAGCAATTCCAGGACAGCAAAGCTGCCGTATGGAGAATTGTTGTGAATATTATTTTAAGATGTGTTACTTTTGATTATGCTGCACTTGTTTAACTCTGTGAAGCTGTGATATTTTGCCTGTCTCAACCACCTGATGGTCTAATAAAAATCTGAACAGTCAATAGCGAGGCAGGAGAAAGGATCGTTAGCTCATGCTCAAACTTTATGATCTTGATCTTTTAAGTCTATCACAACGCCAAAGATCCTTCGTACTTTTGATCTTAGATACACAAATGAGCTGTACAGTAGCATTCCAGGATATAATCTGGAAAACAATACTATATGTTTGGACTATGTTAAATACAATAATAAAAGTGGATGGAGAGAAGAAAATAGGAGAAGGACACAGAGGGGAAAGAGAAGGAAAAGGAGACGGAGGATGCCAAGAAAGAGGAGAAACAGAAGTGAGAGGAGGAGTGGTGGGGAGAAAGGATTGCTAGAGAATTTGGTGGAGCCGTAACTGCAGTAACAGTAAAAGCTGACAGACTCTTCACTGAAAACTACCAGACACTCTTCTATTTCACAACATATACCATGTGCTCAAGAGCACGCTCATAGCCCCCACTTAGAAAGAGATAAAACTGCTTGTCTGATTTTTCCCTAGCATAAAATGGGAAGAAATAAAGATGAACATTCATCATCCTCATGGATTAGTTCTTTGATTTTCCACTGTTCATGTCGAATAATGATGTTGATGATAATGAAAATAATACAGCAAAGAGAATCTTGTGACTACCTTATGTCAGAAAAAAAAGGTCTTGCAAACTTTCTTCCCTAACACAAACATGAAGTCACAGCAAGAGGCAGAGGTAGATCTTTATAAATATTCATAGGCTTCCACATATATCTACTGGATCCACTAGGAACAGTGTGTGGTTTTCTAGCTCTACTGAAAGCTCCTCACGAGCCGAGACAGTCAAAACCAATAGTAAAACCAGCTGATTTAGTGAATTCACTCCAAATTCTGATCAAGTCCAATAAAATCAGAACAACAGTAACAAAAAAGTCAAGTAAGGTATTTGGCTAAAATCATTGATTGATTGAGCAAATAATACATTACACCCAACAGTGCTAGCAAGGCTAAGTCCTAAACCCCTAGGAAGCAGTTAAAGGGAAGCAGCCTTTGGGACAGGATAAGTAATGAATCTTTCTTTAGCTGCTCAGTCTATCTTGGTACAGACCCAAAACAACTCTAGAGTTGGGAGGTTTATCCTCTAGGGGAACCGGAACAAAATATTATACTTCGCTGGCTTTAGACTCGTGTCAAATCCTATTCTTCCCAGGTGCTGTCACTTTTGAGTTTTATCTAAATGTTAACATCAGTTATTCAGATTTGCAGTTTGGCTGGCTGGTTGCAGTCAAAAGCATTATGCTATTGAAACTTTCAGGATGTAGATTGGATTGCATAGCTATGGCGATCTGCCATCGTAATGGTGCTTCAGCTGCAGCTTGTTCTTGTGCATGAATAAGGAGTATTGCTAAAATGTGTGCTGTGAACGACAGCAGTAGGAGTCGAAAAGAATCACTGAATGGTTTTCTATACTGATGAAAAATGAAAATTTTTATCACTTTCAGCTTTACTCTTACATCTGTTTCCTGGAAAGAAGAAATTTGGTGCCAACAACAAGTATGCTAATTACAATTTGGGCCATGGCTTCAAAATCTTTAAGTAAATGCTGAATACTTTAGTGCAGTCAGGAAATTTGCTAAGACACATTTCTCCTGATAGCTGCCAAAGAGAATGTCTGTTTCTAATGCTTGAAAGATATACCAGATTTACACTTTTAAATGACTGCAGTTTTACAGCTCCTATTGGAGTCTCTTTGAGCCTCTGACTACATTTCAGCACTGGATGGCAAATGATGTCCTTTGGTGCCAGCCATACAACTACCCTAGATAGAATTTCATTCAGAGGCAAAAGACTAATTGTTTTCTTTTAATCTCATATAAACTCAGTATGATTGAATGCTACATGACATAAACCTCGTATCTGCCTGTACCCATAGTGTAGGTGCAACGTGTCAAAGCTCAAACTGCCTCATCTGTACAGCCTGCCATCATATTCATATTCACAGTCCAGCAGCCTCTTTCACTTTCTGATAAGCAGAAACATAGGTGATGCTGTGTTATGATTGCTTAATTTTCCTCATTTAGCACAGCACAGACTCCAAAGGAGGCAACAATATTAGTGACAAATGATGAAACAGTTACCCAAGTCAGGTTTCCTTGTTCAATGTGTTTACAATTAAATCAGTGAAGTCAATGTAAGTTTCATTTTAAATAACTGAACACATTAATATATCAAAGAAGATAAATAAGTATTTTGTATAAATTTATTTTATGGCAGCTCTTTTTCTTCTTGATGATAAGAAAACCAAACTCCTACCCATCAAGAAAAGTCCAAGTATATTTTCAATCGAAAAGATGTAAGGTTAGACATATTTTTCTTAACATGATTTCAGATTGTGCAGGAAGGTTTGGTCAGGAACAATACAAAAAGTATAGATGTGTTATTGCTAGAAGGGGTAAATGCTTGAAGAATAACTCTAGCCTGGCTTATTCCTGAAACTTCATGCATGCCCCACAACCCAAAGGCCTGATGACTGCACGGCATCTGTGAGAAAAGGGTTAAGTACAAAAAAATGAGAGCCCACAGAGTGAAAATGTTTTTATTTGATTTATTTATTGTATTTGTATGTGTTTTATGTATGCTTGCAAGTGCGTCCTCACCCATGTGTGAATATATGGAGGCCAGAAGTGCATATATGTTGGGTGTCTTTCTCTATTGCTCTCCATATTAATTTTTGAACCAAAGGCTCTCATTGAACCTGAAGATTCCTATTTTTGCAAAAAAGAATCCTAGACTGACCTCAAAATCACAATGTTTTTTCCTTAACTTTCTAATTACTAGGATTGCAGCTGCAGGCCACCATGCTTGGGTTCAGATATCTTTGTAATAATGGAAACTAACACAAGTGGTAAGAGAGCCCAGCTCTCTCTGTTTCTTTTGATGCTTTGCTTACCCGAATTAATGGGACAAAAGAATTAAATGAAAAAGTTAGAAACGAGTACTGCATGAGTTTTGAATACCATTTATTATAATTTCTATTTATTATCACTGTTCATCTATTATTCTGCTTAATTTATAAATTCAAACTTACCATAGTTTTGCACACACAGGTTTGATACTATGGTTTTAGACATCTATGGGGAGATCTTGATTTCTTTTTCTCACTTCTTAGATGTTTGTAATAATGAAACGTCAAAGTAATTTTAGGGCATATTCATGGATTAAATGCAAAGCTTATATTAAAGTTGAGATTTCTTCAACTTCAGGATGTAACAGAAGCTAGACTAAACAACATGTCTTTAAAATAATTCTCTCCCTACTAACACAGAGACTCACAAATGAACAATGTTCAGAGGGTGAGAGATCTGGAACACTCAGTCCTAAATGAGATGTCTTCATCAAACCCATCATGTAAGGGCTCAGAAAGATATGCAGAAGAGTCATAAAGACTGTATGATGAAACCAACAAAACTGTCCTCCAAGACTGATGCACTTATGAACTCACAGAGACTTTGGCAGCATCCACAGGGCTGCCAGAGGTTCAATCCAGATAGGCTCCCAGAACTATGATCCCCTATCCTTAACCAAGATGCCATCTCCAGTTAATATCTACTTGCAAAGAAAAAAAATATAATTTCTCCAATAGAGTCTCATGAAGTATGTAAACCAAAATTAAGGCCAGTAGTAAAGGCCAAAACAAAGGAACTCAATGGTATTTTTGTAAGTTTGTGTTTCAATATGGCTTTGGTTTGGCTTTTTAAACAATTTCACTGGTCCTTTGCTTATATAATGTGGTTTCTGATTATGTGTTTTTGGGGATTTTATGTTTGTGTGTGTCTGTGTGTGTTTGTTGTGCTTTTTTGCTTATTTATTTATTTTTTTCTGGTTTATTTGTTTGTCCTTTTGTTTTCCAAAGAAAGAAGGCATGGAGTTGAGTGGGTAGGGAGGTGAGAAAGACATGGGAGGAGATGGGAGAGAGAAAATTGTGATCAGAATGCATTATATGAAGTTTCAATAAAAATTAAAATGTCCTCTCCCTAATTTTTTTTTTATTACAGGATCTGGCCAACCACATGTTTTGCCTGCAGAGCACAAGCTCATACATTCTACAGAGATTGGATTATGTAGCACTAGGATTGTATTTTACCAAACAGAAAAGTGTGGTCAAAGTTCAACCTGTGGAATGAGACTGACGATCTAAGTGAGACTCCAGGGACTGCTGTCCACTAATGTGTGTAGTCTTAGGCAATTTACTTAATTTCTCTGAACTTCAATTTCTTTGTTCATTGGATTTTATGCATAGAAATTTAAACTTGTCTCTAAATTTATTTATATATCCACGTAATTCCACAAATAGCTGGTGAAGTGGCTTAATTAAGTAATAAGCATAAAACATCTAACACTTTTTCCAACAGAAAACAGAGAATAAAAAATTTAATTTCCTTTTGTTTGTCTTGCTTTCATATTTCTCCTAGAGCTTTGAATTTCTTTCACAGAGAAATCAAAGCATTGATCTGTGGATGGTTTGGAAAGCATAGGTAGCAGGCAACTTGCCTGTTATGACCCAACCATGGTAGCCAAAAATGTAAGTAGGTTATTGTATCCTTGCTCTCTAATGTAGTAGCCTCCTTTCTTGTTTTCAATATTCGTGTGTCCAGTCTTGTTTGAAATGTTTTACACACAGAAAGTAAAGAATTTCATAGAAAGTAGGAAAATCTGCAAAAAAATCTCAGTAATACATTTTCATGTCGACTATATGTTCAAATGATATGATTCGTATATATGAACAAATAAGCATGAAATGTTTTATTAACTTTACCTGCTTCCTTTACTGTTCCAGTATGCTAATCAGAAAAGTTTAATATCATGTATGTAGTTGACATCTGTGCTTTGCTGTGTTTCAATGGGAAAACTGTTCTAAGTCATTGGCCTTTGAGCAATCTTGTTCACCAAATAGTTTTCTATTTTGCTTTTCTAACAAAAATCTAGACACTTTAAATATATCAATGTCAATGGTTGTATATTTATATATGTCCAGTTTTTAATAACTACAGAAAGAACAATAAATCCTCAGAGAACTTGCTTCTATGTAACTGAGGAATCCGAAGCATGAGCTGGGTAGAGTCTCATATAGACCAGTTGTGTTTGCTCATTTTCAAAGAGAACCCACACTCTCTGGCTCTTCAGTATGTTCTCTACACCGGTGAACCTTGTCAAGTAGAAATCAAATAAAATCTGGATATATATTAAGTTGCCATTCTTATAACAGCAAACATGGTGGGCACAGATTTGTTTAGATGATGCCATCTTTCAAGATATCTATTACATCAAAACTATAGATTACAAAGCCTATTTCTCTTTCACTTCTGGTCTCAAATTAGAAATGCCTCTCTTGTACATCTAATCCTGTCTATAATTTACAAAAACTACTATCAACTCCTGCATAACACTTGAAGCATTTTGTGGTTCAACTAATATCACCATTATTAGATATTTTTCACATATGTGACTCATGAAGTATACGTTAGGCTTTTGCTAAATGTATTTTTATGTATAATTGTTTTCATGTAAGTGCTATCTTATATTTATACTCTGAGATGTTCAATGTGACAGTTATAATTTTGTCTCTGTTCTTCATAGCTTTTGTAAGCAGAGAAGGTAATGTTGACTCATAATGATAATGAAAGTAATAAATAGTAATGTAAAAATAAATTCATCTGTAAATATGGCTTATAATTATGAACTTATTATGAGCTAAAATTGTCTAGTGAACATTTTAAGCAAATGGCTTCTGTGCATCTCAAATTCATCAGAACTAAAACTCAACTATAACCTTTTCTTATCTTAGCTCTTTCTGATTTGATCCCTACTTCAGTGAATAGAATATCTTATGTAAAGAGACATGCATACACTTGACCCATAGTTTCCCCACCCCTACTACCATGATGACCATCAGATTCCTTTAACTGTCTGAGTCCTTTTGGCTAACATACTGTCACTGAGCTTCCTGCCTTCTAGACTCGAGTTCAAGTATTCTGAGTTGTTAAAATATGCTTTGCCTAAAATTCATTTTCCTATTTCATTATTCAGGAAGATTTCTTTTATATCTGTGTGGTCCATTTTATACCACTTCCTCTTGCACAAGACCCCAAATTCATAATGGAGCTGCTCTAGCTCTCTTGGTCAGCCTTTCTTACCCTTACTTCTAGATGGTTAGGCATTCTACTCTGTCCAGAGAAAGCATTAATTTTCCTACTTTGTGTTATAGTTAATTTTGATCAGCAGTTTAACTGGTTATAGTATCAACTGACACATATTCTGGTCAGAGCTGTGGGGCCATTTCCAGGAATGATTATCTGAGTGTGGATAGTCCTCACCAAGAGTGAATGGTGCCTTCCAGGTAGGGTCAGATATTAAGAAATCAAAGGAAAAGGTAGTGGAGCTTGACTGCCTGCCCTCACTATTCGCTGAATAGGGCTATCCCATTCCTTCTTCTGATGTGGACTGATGACCTGTGACTCTCAATGACATATTCTGAATGACTTCTGAGATATCCAGCTTCATGGACTGAGCAACTACTGGGTTCTCAATATCTCCAGCATGTAGGTAGCCATTGCTGAAGCTTCTATATTGTAAGTAACCTAATAAATCCACTTTTATACTTGTTATAATATGTATATTATAAATACATATTTGTTCTATCAACTTGTTCCCCAAGAGAATCACCATTAATACAGCTGGTTAACCCCAATATTTCCAATCAATTGACCTTTAATTATATGTTTCTTTGACATTGTGCACACATCCTAATTATAATATGGGGGAGACACACACATGTATATATTATTTTAAAGGTCATTACTAAACTAAAAGTTGGGTGTTCTTGCTTTGACTTTTGCTGTTTGCTATTGGGATGATGACAAGTCCATTCTTGTAAGGAGACTCACACTTTGAAGAAAGGATTGGTTAAACAAACTGCCAGCATCTGTTAGTAATTGTTCTCTGTACTCACCCACTTCATGTGGGATTTCCCTCTGTATGCTGTGAATAACATTGGTGGATAAAGAAACTGCCTTGGCCTGTTGATAGGGCAGAACTTAGGGAGGTGGGAAAAAAACTAAACTGAATGCTGGGAGAAAGGAGGCAGAGTCAGAGAGAAGCCATGTAGCCCTGCCGGATACAGACACCTGACGGAACATTAGCCGGTAAGCCATTGCCACGTGATGATACACAGATTAATAGAAATGGGTTAAATTAATATGTAAGAGTTAGCCAATAAGAAGCTAGAGCTAATGGACCAAGCAGTGATTTAAATAATANGAATGCTGGGAGAAAGGAGGCAGAGTCAGAGAGAAGCCATGTAGCCCTGCCGGATACAGACACCTGACGGAACATTAGCCGGTAAGCCATTGCCACGTGATGATACACAGATTAATAGAAATGGGTTAAATTAATATGTAAGAGTTAGCCAATAAGAAGCTAGAGCTAATGGACCAAGCAGTGATTTAAATAATACAGTTTCTGTGTGATTATATCAGGGCTGAGCAGCTGGGGACAAACAAGAGGCCTCCTTGCAACACCCACTCACCACTCACCTACTCCCAGTGGGTTACAACGCCATGTTCCTACAAATGAAATGGATTAGCCCATTCTACTTGTTCTGCATTTTCCTGGATTCAGCCAATATCAAATGACCAATTAACAGATCAATCAAAAGGTTAATGGATGCTTTTTTTTTACATTCAGCATTATGCTAAGTGAACAGCATATACTAAATGAATCTGAGTTTTGAGAAATCAGGGCATGTTGTTATATATCTTCCCAAATAAAAAACAAAGTAAAATAGAATATAAGATTTAACCACATAAAAACCTCACTAGGAAGGCTTACCTGAATTCACACACTAGGAGAGTTCAGAAACAAATATTAAATTGTTGTTTGATCAGTAAATGTTAAAGATACAGTACTAACTAGACCTTCAAAGTAAGCATCAGTGGAAAAATTAACCTAGAAAATAGCCCAATGGGGTTAATGAGGCAGATCCTTACCAAAATTTCAGCTTGCTTTATTCTCCCCACAATTTACATGAAAAACAGAATACCAAATATTCAGGGTACTAAGCAGTCACTGGGTGACACCATCATACTCAGCCAGAAACATCTGCCAAGGTGTTTTGGTCAGGCACTGTGAAACTGCCTTGGCTGACTAGGCTTTGTGTGATTCCAGCAAGGAATAATACTGTGTCTTGTTGATCAACCTCTGAGCAGTAAAGGAAGAAATGGCATCAACGATTTCAAAGCATCCTCCTTCAGGACTCTGCACTCAAACTTTCCTACGGTGTAAGCTAAAACAGTGTAAATGCTTTTGTTGTTGCTGTTCTCCAACCAGTCACCAAGAGACAATCACTGAACCTTATAGAATAGGTTTAGGCAAGTGTTAAACAATGATGAAATATGGAAATCATTTCACTCTGTAAACACTGAGCTTACCAAGTAGCCACAGGCAGTCTTACTTCCTAAAGTGATTGCTAATGTTGGAATCCCTGTGCATTCTAGGGTCTCATAATGAACAAGACCCCCGCAAAAAGTCTACGGTCAGAACCAGGATTGTGTTATTATTATAAAATTCACTAGTTTAGTTACTAATGTTATTTTTAATTGAGATATAATACTTCATTTTTCTTCTCTAAATTACATAAAAATGAAAACAATAAAGAAGCAAAATTACTTTTGTTTGGAAAACAACCAAGTATTGTTGTGAGATATGAATGTGACATGTCCTCCCCAGTTGGTAACACTCTATGGATTATAGAACCTTCAGGAGGCAGAATATCACCAGAATAAGTAAGTGGCTATGCTCCATATGAATATCTTGTCTGCTGAGGCAATAAGACAAATCGCCTCACTCTCCTGCTGCCATGCCATGATTGACTGTATTCACTCAAACTGTGAGCCAAAATGAACCCCTTCTACCTCTACTGCTCAGCTTTAAGGCCAACAAACTGACACAGCCTCGAGTCATCTAAGAGAACAAACCACAATGGAAAAATTGTTTAGATTAGATTAGTCCCTAGGCATGTCTGCAAGGGATTGTCTTATTAACTGATGTGGGAGGGTCCACCTAACTGTGGGCAGCACAATTATTCAGGCAACTGATCTCAGATGATATAAAAAAGATAGAAATTATATTCTGAGTTTTACTATATGCTACCTACCTATTCATGTCTTCATGCTTTTCTTAGTCTTGATTTTATTTTCCTATTACAAATAGTTTGAATTAAAAATTAATTTCAAGGCTTTCTTATGTGTTATGCATACTCAACCCCTACCTACAATCACTAATCCCATATTCCTCACTGTATCTCTCAGGGTCCTTTGCACTTAGAACATTGTTTAAAACTTTTCTGCCACTTATATTACTATGTTCAGTGTCTTTCACATTGTAAATATTCAACACCAATGTTACAGACAATTTTAAAGGTTTATATCTCAGTTTCAAATGCAACATCCCAAGTGTAAAGGGCTGGCCCACACTATAGGAATAAGGGTCTGTTACCACAAGGTGTTGATTGGGAAGACTTGGTATAAGAAATAAAGACGCAAAGACAGTAGCTGGAAATAGGAGGTCTTGCATAAGCTGATGAGTTTTGCCAACGTGTGTTTATTAAGAAGTACAGCACCGGACCGGGAGTGGTGACACAAGCCTGTAATCACAGCACGTGGGACGAAGAAGCAGGTTTATCTCTGAATTCAAGGCCAGCATGGTCCACAGATTGAGTTCCAGGACAGCCAAAGCTAACAGAGACACCCTGACTCAAAAAACAAAACAAATAAACAAACAACAAAGAAGTGGTTTCTTATATACTGTTCGTAGTGGGGAAGAGGAATGGCCAAGCTTGGCAGAGCAGGAAGCAGACAGTGTTGGCAAGGAGAACCCAGGAGCCTCAAACACTGCTTTGAGCTAATGACCACAGAACAGGGAGAAGAGTCTGGTCCCTAGAAGCTACAACCTTGATTTCTCCAAGGCATGGGCATCACACAGGTTGTTCTAAGTCCCCTCCTTTACAAGGACAGAGATCAAAGTTTCCTTCGTCTTTTCACCAGGGCCTCAGAGAAAGTCTTGGTTTGGCTTGGTTCCCAACAAATGACCATGCTAACAATACAAATTATTTTATCTGAAAGAGAAATTTCCAGTTTCTGGGTACTGAACCACTAGTGCATTCCATCATAGATATTAGCATTCATAGCCTGGAGTTACAGATAGTTGCGAATACTGAATATGGGTGCTGAGATTCAAACCCAGGTCCCTTGTAACAGAATTAAGTGCTCTTGACCACTGAACCATCTCTCCATTCTTTTTTTATTTATTGTTTAGCATACAGAAAGACATATATTCACTGTGACTTTTTGTGCATATAAACCATTCTACTTGGTTCTTAGTTGCCCCTCCCCACAGCTTTCCCCACCCTTTCCTAGAAGCCCATCTTCACAGATATATTCCCTTTTTTTCTTTTCTGACAAATATATGCCATTACCTTCTCTTGTCCTGTTGTTCCTCCTCTCTTCCTTCCCTCTCAAATCCCCCTTTCACTTTCTCTCTCTCATGCTTCTCCTCTCTCCCTCTCCCTCCCTCTCTCTCTCTCTCTGTGTATGCTTCTCCTCTCTCTCTCTCTCTCTCTCTCACACACACACACACACATTTAAATCCAGACTATGAATATGAAAGAAAGCGTGTGATATATGTTTCTCTGTGTCTGGCTTATTTCACTTAACATAAATGTGTTGCAGTTCTATCCATTTTTCTGCAAATGTCATTACTGTGTTTGTCTCTACAGCTGAATAAAATTCCATTGTATATACACCTAGCCAATTTAATATTCTCTTTTGATGTAAGGAGATCTATGCCATTGTATAAATTATACAACAACGTAGTGTATATTTCAATACAAAAAGAAAAAGAAACCCTTCTCTTGAATAGGAGCAGAAGGATATATAATAAACAGGACTTTCTTAAATGTATCAAATCCCTCATTAAGTTCTGAAAGAAAAAAATAATTTTTTAAAGATCCTCAGTGCTTTTCTTCAGTTGAATTGTCATCAATTCTTTTTATTTTTCAAGTCTACAGAACATGGTAAGGCAAAAGAATACTGAAGACATAAGCTATGACCACAATACATATGAAGAGACTTAAAGAACAAGCAATAACACTTTCGTGAAATGTGTGCTTAATGCACTCGGTTTTCAAAAATTGCTTATATTGGAGACGGTCATTAGTTGCCTTTTACTTAAATTTTTTTGGTTCAGACACTTTTCCTAAAGAAGAAGGAAGCACCCTGGAGGTTTCTGTGGCCCCAGAAGCTAACTGTGACTAACTCCCTTCAGGGTTTAGATTATGCTACTATTTGCATAAGTATCTTGCAGGAGGTTTTCTTTGTATGTCTCCCAATATTAGATTGACACATTAAACTACCTGATGGTAAAAATGGATATTATATAAAGATTACATTCATTTTTAACTGTGGCCATGAGTGTCAGCATCTGTTGTCTGATGCTTTTCTCCATGTTTACTTTTTAACCACTTGAGTTATGAAAACCTGCCACCAAATCAGTCACTCGTTATATCTGTAACATAGAAGACCTGAGAGTTGGATTAAATTCATGTCACGTTTAAGGCAGTGAGCTGGATAGTAAGAGTGGAACAAAAGAAACTGCAAAAGCAGAGGTGAAAACACAGCTTAAGTTAGGATAGGCAAAGCGACAGCCGTGCACCAACCGAAGTGTTCACCTGCAATGTTTGCCTGGTTGCTTCTCAACTTCCTACTCTATGGGTTCATGGCATAAGTCATTCCCCCCTCAGATGGTTATCTTAATTTTTTATGTAGCATTGATAGGCCTGAAGCACCAACAGAGCATAAAGAAGCTAACTCCAGAAAGTAGGCTGCCTGAACAACCAAACACATGATGTTCCCCAATAAAGGTATGCAGTTGTGGAGATTGAGTTGTCTTTGAGAACAGTGATTCAATGAGTAGAGCAGAAAACACTCGGTGTAATTTAATATAACACACACAATCTCAGACAGACAAGGCCCAGGTCTGATCCCACAAAAAGGTCAAATCACCTCTCTGTTCACAGAAGGACAGCATTCACAGCTCTGTGGGGAACCTCAGCAAGCTGCTATACTGCCTTATCAAGTCAAAGGGAGGAAAGCAAGAGATTCCAGGCTTGTCAGTTGTTAAGCCTTCATAAGAACCACAGGAGGTGGAGGTGGGGGTAGTGAGAAGGGACTAATAGTTCTAATTCCTTTGAGAACATAATCCAGGATTTATTTTCAGAAATAAAACCTGGAAGAAAAAAATAAACACACATTAAACTATTAATGACTAAATATCACTTGGGGATTTGACTATATTTTTCTTCCTATAATAATGTTATCCAGTCAAAGCCAGAATACTCAGAAAGACTAATTACAAATGAAATTGAGACCTCTAAGTATTTGATTCACTCCTATCAAATTTATTTAGTATATTATACTGGGTTACATTAGTAGAAAAATGAATAAATAAATAGAATTAAAATAAAACTATTAACCCATCCCCTACACACACAAAAACTGTTAAGAGATGTAAGAAAGAAATTTTAGCATTACAAATCATTCCACTCAGTAAAATCTTTATAACTCCACATATATAACGCTCCTGTATTAGGTAAGTCTTCTATACATGATATTATATGGATGGCTGGAGAGTGAATAACTCCATCCTGCTTCATCAGGGCCTTGGGACTGATTACTTAGCTGCCCGGGATGTTTCACAGTTATCTGACATTTGTCTAGTGTTGTCTTCAATTTTAAGCCTTTTAGGTCAAGGGTCCGGTCTTAGGTACTGATCCTTTCTGCAGTAGTATAGCCTTCTGTAAATAATTGTGTTTGGCCCACCAGACACTTCAGCTGGATTTTTCCTTAAAGGAAAGAGCTACTTAAAGGGAATGTTATGGTTGAAGGACAGCAGAACAGGACCTCAAAAACCTGTGTCTGTGAGTGTCATCATTGACCTCCCCACTTTGGAGAAGAGGAGCCATGACAAGATGTAATTCACAACCAAACAAGGGTTGTTGCTTAGAAAGTTGGATTAAAGAGCAAATTGTGTTGCCAGAAACCCCAAATCAGGTCTAAAGGGACAAATCTGTTGAATACTGTTGTTTGAGAGTTTGGAGGAATAGCTTGTTTCATTGAGTTCACTCCTTGCTGGAGTGTTAAGGATACAGGTAGAGTTTGTCAACTAGCAAGGTCTTCAGTCAGTATTTGATAAACAAGACTATTTTTTTCTAGCAAAAATTCAAGCTGTGTTTTTAAAGCTGATGAGGCATCAGAAACACTAAGAGACATTTATATGAATTAAAACATGTATCACTATATTTCATAGTATTGCCTTCTCACAAGAAAGGCTAGTGCACCTCACAAGAAAGGCTAGTACATCTGTGTTAAAGATGCAGAGGTTAGTATTGGATGCCCTGCTGATCCTGAGATCTTCATATATGCCCAAATGCTAGATGGATTCTTGAAAGGTGTTATGTTGAACTTCAGTTAAGTGTCTAGTGTTCCTCTGGTATGTGATTCAAAACAAGGGCCTAGAAATTCATTTCAGGGGTGCTCTCAGTTCATCAGCATACAGACCTGTAAATGCGAAACATGGCTTGGGAAAGCATGGGAGCAGTGGTTCTCAATATGTTGATCACCTAAGACCACCTGCATGTCAGCTATTAAGATTTATAACAGTATAAAGTTACAATTATAAAGTAGCAACAAAAATAATCTTATGGTTGCAGTCCCCACGATATGAGGAAGTGTATTAAAGAGTCACAGCATCAGGAAGATTGAGAACCATTGAGCTAGAGAAACACCCTAAACTTGGTCTTCTTCTAAGAGATTCTGGTTAAATGGCTTGGACAGGGCCCCAGGTCAGTACACTTTAAAAGCTTCTTGAATGAGCTAGGGGATACACCAATGGGTACCAATGGGTATCCCCAAAGAACACTTACTTTGCAAACAAGAGAACTTGAGTCCAGATCCCTATCACTAATGTCAAAAGCTGGGTGTGGCCACATGCATACCTGTAAGGCAGCAAAGTGAGAGAGGCAAGATGATTATCTGTGGGCTAGCTGGCTTTTTTGGGCAGACTGTAAAGAGTGATATTGCAGGACACAAAACTTACTCTTCTGGCCTCTGCATAGGCAAATGCACTTCACATAAAGATAAGCACAGACACTGACACACATGCACAGGCACACACATGTACACACATACATGGGGACACACACACAGGATGTCTAATAAGCAATTACACAGTGTAGATTATTGTCATTTAAGTCTCAGAGTAATGTGTTGAGGAAATTAGCAACGTCTTCCCAAGCAGGAAAAGGAGTAAGGGCCACATCACAGAAAAAGCAGTAGTACCTGGGAGCTTGTTAAAATACAGGCCACCAAGACTCAAATTAGCATTTTTAAAATGGGCTCTGGCACATTAACAGATCTGCCCAGGATCTGTGCAAATGCTAGTTTATAGGGTGTGCTGACAGAAGACGCATACTCATGATGTTTCTCACAGAAGCAAATGAGTCCTTCCTGTAGCTGACTGCATAGTATATGGGAGAGATCCTATCACTTAGTTTTAATAGGAATCTTCTCTTGGGTTAATATTTATGATTTAAGTAGAACTCTCTCACCTAATCTCCCCATCTGAGATTTTTCAGCCAAATTAGTAAACATGACATATTATGGAGAACTTAAAACAATAGAATATGAGAGATCATTTTTTTGAGACTCCCTGAACTTGTGTGTCTATCTCAGTTACCTAAAATGGGCTGGACCCTCCTGCATCAACTGGCAAGCAAGACAATTCCTCTGAGACATGCAGCCAATCTGATCTGCAAAATTCTTCAGTTGAGATGACTCTAAGTTGCTGTAAATTCACATTTACAAACTAACCATTACAATGAATGAGGGAGACAGTAGCAAGTATCAATAAAGTGACATGTGAGAATTCCATGCATTAGTGATGGTATATTAAGACCTGTGTTTCGCTATCATTTTCTTAGCAACAGGGCAATATATATTTTTAATATAGTCTTGATTTTGTATAGCTTATCTGTAATATATTGACATCACTGTACAAGGCTAGTAGGAAGGACACAATTGGATTTGTATTTTGAAAAAAAAAATTATTTTGACTTAAAGTAGGGACCATAATGGAGGAATGTGGGGGTGAAAGAAATTGGTTGATTAATAGTCTGTTTGAGCAATTCCACATTTTCTAATCTAAGAAAAAAAATGAGACTTCGGAATTGGGCCACTATTGTGTCTGGCTTCTTTGAGACAAATACATTTCTACTCTTGCTTCAGATTTACCAATTTTAGCAAATGGGGAAAAAAGACTATTTACATGCCAATATTTTCATATATATATATAAAGATATATATATATATCTTCCATAGTTATGTTTAGAAGACTGAAAACTTTAAGGCATCTAAAAATGGGGCCTGGAAAGAGATGTCTCTGGAGTTAAGAGCACGAGCTGCTCTTACAGAGGACCAAAGTTTCTACATTTCTACAGGGCAGTTTATAAGATGCCTACAACTGCAGCTCCAGAGGATCCAACTAACTCTCTCTCTCCCTCCCTC
>LOJH01004826.1:0-10531 GCA_001685095.1 Ellobius talpinus
TATATATATATATATCTGAAATGATTTAAACAGCATTGGAAAGGGACAGTCTCCCATGGATGTCAAGCAACCTGGGATTTCAAGTTATAGTGGGACCTCCTCTCCAGTTAAGGCTAAACAAGGCGTCCCAGCAGGAGCAGAGGGTTCCAAAAGCAGGTAAGAGTCAGGACATCTTTTGCTCCCACTGGTAGGAATCCCACAGGAAGTCCAAGCTGTAATATACATATGCAAAGGGCCTAGGTCAGCCCATGCAGGCTCCCTGGTTGTCAGTACAGTTTTCTTCAGTCACTATGAGTCTAGGTGAGTGGATTCTGTGGGTTTTCTTGTGAAGCCCTTGACCCCTTTGGCTCCTACAATCCCTTCCCCAATCTTTTGCAGGATTCCCTGAGTTCTGTCTATTTTGTTTTTTGCCTGTTCTATTTATGTTTGGCTGTGGGTTTCTGCATCTGTTTCCCTCAGCTGCCAGACGAAGCCTCTATGATGTCGCCTCATCTAGGCTACAATTTATGAGTACAGCAGCGTATCATTGCAAATCATGTCCTTGACTTTTCTTTTCTGAAAGTCATCTTTTGTTCTGTTCTAGGCCTTTGGGACATGCAGTCTCCAGGTCTGGCCCTGCAGACAGTGTCAGGAGTGAATTCCCGCTCATAGTATGGGTCTCAAGCTGGGCCACTTATTTGTTGGTCACTCTCACAATTTATGGGCCACCTTTACCCCAGTCCATTTGTAGGCAGGACAAATTGTAAGTCAAAGGCTCTGTGGCTGTGCTGGTGTCCCAATCCCTTCACTGGATTCCTTGCCTGGTTACAAGAGATGGCAAGTTCAGGCTCTCCATCCCCCATTGCTAGAATTCTTATCTATGCTCACCCTCATAGATTCCTAGGAGTTTCCATTACGCTAGGTTTCTGGCTTGTTCCAGAGATTTCCCCCATTCCAGTTATTTTTCTCCATGCTTCCTCCCTCTAACCTTCCCCAACAAGATCCCTCCTGTTCTTATCCCCCACTCACCCCATCCAACATTCAAACACACAAAGAGTTTTAGGGCGAAGAAGAAAAGGGAGAGAATTTACTTGACATTTGTGTCCTTCATTGTGGACTCCACCTCATTTTATAAACCAGAAATTTTCTTATATAATTCCCATAATTCTTCAAGCGTATATGTTAGGCGGGTATTATAAAGAATCAGAGACAGGTAAGCAGCTGTGAGTCTGAAGGGTGAGTGCGTGCACTGACACATATGACCACGAGAGGGCACACGTGTACTTGACAAATTAGCACAGGAATTAAAGGCTCAAGAAGTCTGATACTTTATTTCTACCATTTGAAAACACTGCTCTCGTCAATCTAGGTAGCAGGAATTATTCATGAGGAAATTTGTGAGAGATTGGGCCTGAAACATTTCTCATATTTTAAAAGTATTGAAATCATTCAGAATATATTCTTATTCCTTTCTAAAATTGAGACCAAAAAACTAATAAAATATAGAAGATAAATAAATTCCATGTGGGAAACTAATGACTTTATTTGCAAATTACAGACAGTTATAAAATCTTGAAAATCATAAATAAGATTTGATTAACAAAGTTTTCATTTATCATAATTTCTGCCACAAAATTTATCATAATTTATCATAATTTCTGCCACAAAGGAGCTGCACAGAGTGTATGACAGACCTAGAGATATATCATGTGCACTGCAGATACATGGCACAATTGAGACAGGGAATTCTGATACATATGGAGACAGCATCTCACTCTGTAGCCTATGGTGTTCTGAGATTCACTGTTAAACTCAGACTCTAGCCCAAGATGATTCTCCTACTTGATAGTTCTGAATGCTCAATAAGGATCACAGACATAAACCACGTTGCCTGGTTTCTGATTATTCCTCATACAAGCACCCAATTTAGGTAATCAAAAACCACAATAGTAAAATTACCCAAAAAGATACAGGAAGAAAATAACAATAAATCAGAACTCAAACTAACAAAAGAAAACATAGAAGAATAGGTACAAACTGATCTCTTACTGCAGTTAGGAAAAGCATACAGCTTTTGTGAAATTCATTGGAAAAGGGGAGCACTCCTTTTAAATTAAGGATAAAAATTGAGCAGAAAAGAGATGGCATCATGATTAGGAGCACTGGTTGCTCTTCCAGACAACCCAGGAAAGATTCCTAGAGCCCACATGGCTGATGACAACTATTTGTAGTTCCAGTCCCAGGAAATCTGAACTCCATGGGCCCTTCAGTCATACGTGCGGAGACATACATGCAGGGAAAACACTAATACACAAAATTACATATATTTATTGAAAGAATAAAAATTATATTTACACTGTTTCCTTAGAATTATGCATACCATAGAAAGGAAACAAAAATCTGAATATCTCCAATTATCCAAAGTAACAAATGATAGGATGTTATTATTCTTAAATCTAATGGAGCATCATAATTATAATTAAAACCCTTAAAAAGAAAATCTTAGGACAAGGGTATTTCACAACAAGCTCTATTACTTTATAAAGAAAATTTTGCAGTGCCAGGCTCATAAATTGAAGTTAATCAAAAAAGATTCACTGAAGAACATATGTATAGCAATAAAAAGTGTTTTCAAATTTTCCAAATGCAGATTCAGATATAGTTGGAGTCTCTGTGGACGGACTGGAATAAGCCAACACTCAGTGAACTATATGCAGCCAACACTCAATGAACTATATGCTCACAAAAGTAAAATTCAAAGAAGTGAGACAGGAAAGGAATAAAACAGTAGGAGAAAAATGAGCTGAGCCATGTCTAAAATGACAAGACAGGACAGAGTACCGTTATAGTGGTGTAAGGTAAACAATAAATATGTACATTTCAATCAATAATGTAAATGATCATTTTCAAAGACAAATGTAAAAAGTATGAACTCTCAGTAATTCCACATTTTGCCAAATTAATATATATTCATAATAAAACAATTATAGCACTGGTAAGTGCACATGCTTACTTTTTCATTATCTAAAAATATCTTTCACAGACACTGAAATTTTGAAACGCGTATGTTGTGTTAAACGAAACAAATGCACAGATAACTCTAGGAACTCTGAGACCTTCAAGAACAATTTTCTTGAGAGGCTATTGGTACACACAGCAGCAAGGCACTGGGTTTGGAGGATGTGTGGACCAGACCCAGACTTTAGCTGAGAACTAGCAAAAATTTAAAGGCTTATTTCCCTTAATATCAGAATTAAAATAATCAAGAATGATGAGGACTATGTGGGCCTGAAAGTTGTTATTGAGATTCCTTGTGCATGTGTAATTATATCCTTTAAAGCAGCTTTGCATTGTTTAAGGATTCTTTATGATTGATAAGAGAAATGAGAAAAAGATTTCTCAGTCTGAAGAATAAGTGAAATTTGTAAATTGGCTTTCCCCTTTCAAAGGAGTATCAGAAAATTGTTAGTAGTCCCATCCCATTCAAGTGAAGTTCCTCCCTTTTCCCTTTCCCTGGTACCGGTACTTCCAGGGATAGGCTAGCAAACCATACCCAAGAATGTTAGCTAAGTGTCATCCATGGGGATTTTGTTAGTTTTTCTTGTATTGGTGAGGAACAAACCTGGGATCTTAGTACATACTAGACAAGTGATCTGCAACTAGTCTACCTATCAAGTCCTTTACAGTTAGTTACTTTCCTACAATTATTGGAAATATGTTTGCTTAGTTTTTTAAATGTTTTATATCGAAAATAATTTTTATACATTGTATTATTACCAGCGTTCCCCCTTCCCCATCTCCTCCCAGATCCTCTACACCTCCCCACCCTTCAAACTCCATGCTTCCCATCTCTTTCTCGCTCTCTCTTTGGAAACAAGCAATAAGGCAAAGAACTGTCAAGTTGTTCTTGAAAGCGGAGGCATGTCAACCTAGGATACAGCTTTTGTGATTGAGAATTCGCCATAATAAAGGCTCAGGATTACAATGGGTTCCCAAACACCCTCTGTAGTTGCTGGCCAATTAATAAAGACTTTCTGTCAGCTTAAATCCATTTCTGACTAGTCTTCGGTGGTGGATACTCCACATTTCAAGCCAAAGAAATGTAAGATTAAAAAATAATAATAATTTGAACAGTTAAATAAACCAAAAGTCTAAAGAAACTTTATTTATTGATTGCTTGATTGATTGATTTTAAGGGTATGGGATTGATTTGTTAGTCCAGGAAGACCGTGAAGTTATTATCTTCCTGCGTCAGGTTCTTATGTGCTTTGATTACTGGTGTGAGCTATCAGTCTGAGCTGTAACTATGTTTAAATTTAGTGAGATTCCTATCTATGACTTTAAGTTCTAATATCGATTAAAGCCTTTGACATGTTGTTAACTAGCGCATAGCAGAAAATTATTTGTGTATAAGCTTTCCTACATAATTTCTATGAAGTTTTAATGTTCAGGAACTGTATAAAAGTATCAGTATAAATGACTTTTTAATTTTTATTTATCCATGTATTTATTCATTTACTTACTTACTTTTATGTGTATGAGTGGTTTCCATGCATGTACCAATTGTATGCCTGGTTCCTACTGTGGCCAGAAGGATTTTGTTGGATCCCATTGAATTAAAGTTATGATTGTTATGAAAGTTGATGTGGGTGCTGGGATTCAAGCACAGTTCTCTGCAAAAACAACAAGTGATCTTACCCACTGAACAGTCCATTCAACCCTGAAAGTCATTATTTTTCACAATAAAAATGTGTTAATAAAATTCAGAATTACAGGCATTCATAGCATAATATAAATACACAATGGATAAATTCCCACAATAGAATTAAATCAGCATGTTTTCATAGTTAATTTCAAAATGTATAAAACAAAATGGTACATTAAAGAATTTGTATCTTAAAAAGAAAAGGGACACTGTTTAGCATCTACAACACAGATATTAAATTTACCTTTAGAGAACTGTTATATTAAAAGTTAAAAAAAACCTTTGAATATCTGAAATACTGGCTTCATATGATACTTATGCCTTAGGATCTCACAAGATTTAATCAGGGGATTTTGAGAAACAAAAGAAAAGTGTGACTGTTTTTGAGAAAGGGTCTCACTGAGTAGCCTTGTTTGGCTGGAATTCGCTATATAGAATAGGCTGGCCTTAAACTCATACCGATCCACTTGCCTTTGACTCCCAAGCATTGCGATTAAAATTGTATACCATTTTACCAAGCGTGTATCCCATTCTTTTTTAAATATTTATTTATTATGTATACAATATTCTGTCTGTGTGTATGTCTGNACCTTTGGAAGAGCAGGCAATGCTCTTAACCACTGAGCCATCCCTCTAGCCCCGCATGTATCCCATTCTAACCTCACTTGTCAAAACTTTTTCAAAGTCACAACAGCCATTTTATATTGGGCAATGACTTTCTCAAACAATAAATATATATTTAAAGTCCTCTACTTTCCTAAGAAGCAATATGCATCATAGCAAGCATCACCCTGTTTCTAGGCTGAGACAACTCACCTCCATTCTTTTCATATTCCTATCCTCAAGCATTTTATGACACTGTTGCAGTTAGAATCTGGCTAATTTCTACATGTACATTACCAAATGGTCATTCTGTATATCATGAAACAATATAACACTTTTTCCTAAAATATGCAGTTGATTAGTGTACCGGCTGATTTTGTGAGTCAACTTGACACAGCCTATAGTCAGCAGAAATGAGTGAGTCTCAGTTGTAAAAATTCATCCATGAGTCCAGCCGTAAAACAGTTTTTCAATTAGTGATCAATGGGAGAGAGCCCAACCCACTGCGAATGGCACCACCCCATGGCTGGGGGTCCTGGGTTCCATAAGAAAGCAGGCTGAGCAAGCCATGTGAACAAACTAATAAGCAGAACCCCTCCAAGGCCTCTGCATCAGCTCCAGGTTCCTCCCCCTTTGAGTTCCTGTCCTGACTTACTTTACTTACGAACAAAATTCTTTATGGAGGTGTAAACCAAATAAACCCTTTCTTCCTCAACATGCTTTTTGGTCATTGTTTTGTGTTGCCAAACTAGCAATCATAAGACAGTTAGTAAAATGGAACTCTCCATCTGCCAGTCAACATCTTCATTACAGGAACAAATACTGTCTATTATCAAAGCACCAAGGGATGATATCACAAATTAATTATGGACAGCTGCTGCCTCTGCATTCATGTGTCATCTTGATAATTGCCTGAAACCCATCCCTGCCTTGTCATTCATGCTATTTAAGTCTTTCTCTAGTAACATGGGTACTTATGATAAACCTGATTGTTCCTCATACCATTGAGCCAGATGCAAGACACCCCTCAGCTGCGATGTGAATAAAGTAATGATAAGGATTAGATAGAGAACTACACAAAAGCACCCTCTCTTTAGCCAGGCATGGTGGTACACAGGTGTAATCCCAGTGCTTCGGAGGCTGCGAGTATTGTTTCCAGGTATGGGTGTCATCTTCCAGGTATGGACTGAAAAACAATCAGAAATGGTCGAGTACTCCATGAGTATTTCAATATATTCAGTATTTCCATAATGTTTCAAGAGTGCACATGTCTTACCAGGCCAGTTTTTATTTTAACTCACAGAGTTCACAGCTGTGCAAGCCTGATGATTAATTTTGCTCTCCCGTAGCATTCATATTCCCTTCCAGCAATAGAAAAGCTAGAGTAGGGATCAATTTTTCCAGATCAGTACCAGCTTGACTTATCCATGTTTTGTGACCTGGGTATGTGGTGTCTTCAGCAACATGATCATACTGCCAAAGTTCGGAGAGTAATCAATAATGTTGACAATAGCCTGAAATGATTGGGAGTGTCTATGGGAGCCTCACTAGCCAACAAGTCTAAAGAGGCAATCTGTTCCTGGAACTAGGCATTTTATTTGTTATCCTTTGGTGTCTAGACTGAAGAGTTTTACCCCATTACAGGTTAACTACATTTTAACCCTTTTTAATGAGTAAGAAACTGTGAATACTCACCACTAAATTCTACACCTACCTCATACCATTCCTCCCTAAACTCAAATATTATTTAGGAAGAGGTGTGGGAAAAATGTGAAAGCCAAAGATGATGCATACTAACAAGGAAGTAGTATTTTTTTCTGTAAAAAGAAGAGCTGCATCTATGAACACAGTGTCTGTGAAAAGGTGCAAAAGGCCTATGAAAGCTCATGCCAGACCAGAAGCTACAATGGAGAATGGCGGTAAGCAGTAACTTTCACCTCTTTCCATCAGCAATGGATAGTTCCTTGGAGAAGGGGAGGAAGTTTTCTTTAAGTTTGTATCCACTGGTAAGCTGCCCAGAAGTTTGTATCCACTGGTAAACTGCCCAGAAGTTTGTATCCACTGGTAAGCTGCCCAGGCTCCAGTGGAAGGCTACATAAGCTGAATAAAACAAAGTCAAAAACATAGAGCACACAAAGTTGGGTGGGTACGGAAGTAGGTGGGTCTTGGAGAAATCTAGAAAAAAAGTGATGCTAATAAAAAATAGACATGATATTTTCTGGGAACAAATAAAGAATTAAAAACAAATATGAAAAATAGTATTTATAATAGAACAGGTTCTTTAATGTAATTTCTTCTGTGTGACAAAAATCAGTTAACACGGAGAATTCTCAAGCACTTTAACTTTGTGTCCAAATAACAAACAAACAAATAAAAAAAACAAGAAATGGTTGTATTCCTAGAAAGACTGTCCCAAGATACTGGTGCATGTCCAAATTTGTATTTAATGATCATATTCCTTCTTCTTTATGAGAAATAGAAACAAAATCTCTGGTCAGATTGCTGGTTCAGGAATGGGATAGAAAAACCCTTTAGAAACAGGAGAGAAAATAAGAGATAGTAGAGATGTATAGCTTAGATAATATCTCATGCATTTTAACGTATAAATATGTAGCAAATATGTTTTAAATGTGTAACATTTTAAAAGATCAATAACTTAACCCACTTGTGAATGTATAATTTGTATGACAAAATTTTAATATAAGAAATTCCATTTGAAGATAGAATAGTGATCAAAATCAGCTGGAACAGGGAAGGAAGCAGAAGAGGGAGGTATCTATCTGCATGTGATCCATTCATGTAATTACTATATGCACAATATCACAATTAATCCCATTGACATGAAACTTGCATGTGTTAATAAAATACATATGTGGAAATTAAATTTATATTTAGCAATCTTCATATAGAATAAAGTGGATGTTAGGTGGATTTGTGCTCTCTATGATAGCTTGTACACAAACATTTTCTACAATATAAAGATTATTATCATCTCATAGACTTTAACTGATATTGGAACTTGGAGTTATAGCTAGTGATCTCACTAAACTTAAGTGTGGTTAAAGCCCAGTGTGATAATCCAGGCAGTGGTGATGCACATCTTTAACTCCAGAACTTGACAGGCAGAGGCAGGTGAATCTCTGTGAGTTCGAGGCCAGCCGGGTCTACAGAGCAAGTTCTAGGACAGGCCCCAAAGCTACAGAGAAAGTCTTTCTTGAAAAACAAAAAACAAAACAAAACAAAACAAAAAGCTCATTGTGATAGCTTATGCCCAACTTGTAAACATATCATAAGTTGAGGCAGGAAGACCATGAGTCATAGTCAGCTTGTATCATAAAGCTGTCCCTGCCCTCACAACAAAACAAACAAATTATAACATTTTTTATTGATGATACTGCTTTGTTAGGGCAGTTTTTTGCCTTATTGGTCTTTTAATAGAAATGTATTCTCCAAAGAAGATGAGTGCCAATAGAAAGTCTTTATTAGCTGGCCTGTAACTACAATGAGTGCTTGGAGTCCCATTGTAGGCCACAGCGTTTCTCAGGGTAAGCAGTTAAGCGCAGGATCAAATGCTGGGTGGAAAAATGTTAGTTCATAAGAACAGTTAGCCAAAGAGAAACTGCAGAATCCCCAAAACAAGGTTAGTTACTGCTGTCTGGTGGACTGGCCTCCAGCAGCACAGGGCTTTGATAGGAATTTACGGAGTTGGCAAGGCTAAACATTTCTGCTCAGGGCAGATTATGGAATAAGGCACTCACAAACTCTTTTGGTGTTTTTCTTCTATATTCTTTCTCTTCTTTAATCTCTCTCTTATTATCTCCCCATTATCCCATGTTGTTTTAGAGCTTTTATACCCCAACAGAATCTTTCAGACAGTAAAAGAGCCAATACAATTGCATTCTGTTTTTTAATCAAATTATTATAGGTAAAAAACATGTTTTTCATTTCCCTCACAGGATTAAACATTTTATGTATTACAGGTGAAAAACACATTATTCCAAGAACCCTCATACATTCATACCCAAGCAACTTGTTATAGATTAACCATGTGGCAAGCAAGGTGTTCTTGTCAGGTCTTTTACTTGCAAGCTGCATTTTGCAGTTACATAGAAAGGGCCAATTACTTTATTACTTATCTTGAGAGGTAATCTCATAAGGAATATTAAAGAAATCACAAACCTAAACTTTTATAAATAAAAAGAATCAATCACCTTTATTTTAAATCTTTATAGTGCATATCCATTCATTAATAGTATTTCACATCAGGAGATTGAGGACAGAAATGGGTATAAGAAATTAATCATCACCTTTGGGCATCAAACAAACCTAATAAGAAGAGAACATCAGCCAGTAATAATTGGCTGCTTTGTTCTTGTTCCCTGACCTTAAAGAGTTCCACATTCAACTATGTGCCTTTCTAAAACTTTAGATTGTCTTCTTGTCTTTTTAACCTCAAAGTTATTTACCAAAAAACATCTTAGTCTAAGTTCATTATTTTCAAAGCTTTGTTTCAGCTGTGATGCACTCTGAGACCTGTGAACACATCTCCCAACATTCAGGTTAAAAGAATTTAAACTAGCTGGGCTATTGGGACACAAGAGTTAGTATTAACTTGAGTGACAATCCATACAGCTCTTTAGGAGAGACTCACAGACCTTGGCTATAAAACATATCCTTGTATTATTTTTATTCATCAAAACTCTGTATAAGCAAGCTATCATTACTATTATTAGACTGTACAGCTTAGGAAGGGGTCATCATCTTGAGAATCCACAGGTTAAAATGTGCAGTAAAATGGAATGTTTCCAAGAGATAAACACATTATATCACAGGCAGTGGAGATCTTCCCACATTCACTCACACCATGCTAAATACCAGGAAAGAGAGCCGCAGCAAACATGTGAAGGCGCAACAAAAGCAAAAAACATTCTGGGTTCTTAGTCCCCTGTAGCCTAGCCTAAACGAGATTGACACACCAGAGGATCCCCTACTACTGGGCTGACACCGGGAACTCCAACTGCAACTCATTTCTCCTCTGGCATGGCCCACGGCAGTTAGTACATCTAAAGACTTTCCCAGAACAGATTTTTGTTGCAGTAGGCCTTCCTTAACAGGTTGGCAGGTGGTGCTGTCCAAATGCTGAATTTTATGGCCAACCTGTAACTTTCATTATGGTGTCGGTTTTGACAAGGCCTGACGGACTACTAAGGTCTGGGCCCTGTCACAATACATCATGGCTTTCTA
>LOJH01004826.1:10649-35469 GCA_001685095.1 Ellobius talpinus
TTTTTTTGTTACTTTTCTTAGCAAAGTAACTAAACATAAATAAATGAAAGACTGGCTAGGTAACCCAGTTATAGATTACCTGTACAGTGGATGTTAAGTCCCAGGATTTAATCCCCAGCACTGTAAGAACAACTAAAAAGTGATACTTACTTCTATAAAATAGCTGAGATCTTTGAATCTGGCATTGTTGTTGGTTTTTGTAAACCTTGCCACCAGGGAGAGAGAAAGGGAAGGGGCTTACTTTTCAAGGCATGTTTCTACTAATGTATTTTTTAGCCCTTTGAAATAGAGAAACAAATAAACTGGGGGTTTCCCATCAGGTATGATAGAGTCTTGCTGTCCCACAGAATCTTTTTGAACATCCTCCTTCAATGAAGCTCATTTAGCATATTTATCAATGACTTAAATGAGTCCAATTTCACCTAGTTATTTTAAAATACAAGAAACAGTAGGATACTCCTTTACAAATTTAACATTTTTAGAGTGAGAAATCTATTTCCTAATTTCTCTTATTATTCACAAATGTCCCCTTGAACAATATCAAGCAGCTTTAAAGGAAGTATTTTAATATGCATAATAAATGAAAGTAGCAGCATTCAGGCCCACATAGTCCTGAATTAAGCTTACCATTTATGATTCTCTTAATTCTCATTTTAAGGGAAATTAGCCTTACAGTTCTTGCTAGTTCTCAGATAAGGTCTGTGTCTGATCCTTGTCTCCTTTAAGGTGGCTGTAGCTTCAGTCCTAGGACTTTACTGCTTTCTGTAACAAGAGCCTATTAAGACGGCAAGTCCAATAGCTCTCAGAGTTTCTAGAACTATCCATGCATTTGTTTAGCTCAAAACATGTACTTCCCAAAATTTCAGTGAATGTAAAAATAGTTTTAGGTGATGCAAAAAAGCATGTTCACTTTTCAGAGTTTTGCATGTTAACTTGACAAAATGTGGAATTCCTGAGAAATCGTATTTTCGACATTTCTTTCTGAATATGTTAACATGATCATTTACACATGATTTCAAATTTACATAGTGTCTCATTACCTTAAACCAAATAATGATATCCCATTCTGTCTTGTCTTTTTAAACATGACAGAACTTTCCTCATTCTGTTCCTCTCCACTTTCTAGCTCACTGTTTTTAAATTTTACTTTTGGGAGCACATAGTTTATTGAATGCTCTCTTGTTTCTTTCCACCCACAGATATAAACCTGTACCTGCATTTGTAAAGCTTAACATAGGCCTTTCATGACTATGTATTTGTTTGTCTATAATTTTTTTGATTTACTTCAGTTGTGGATACATTTTTGTAATGTTTTCTTAATAATGTAGTAAAATTGGTTACTAAAGATTCTGGTCCTAGGATTTACTTTCTATGGTATTAATTTTCTCTCTACCAGCTAGAACTACAGTAATACCCTTTCACTTTGCTATTTATTTTCAATAATTTGAGATTTTCATCTCAGACATACTTCCATATCTTATGGTGTATGTACTTTATGGTTCATTTTTGAGATATACATGGTTTTATAGAATAGTTTTCTTCTTTAAAATATTTTGTGTGTATGGGTGTTTTCCCTGCTTGTATGTCTGTGAACCATAAGATTGCAGTGCCCATGGAGGTCAGATTCCCTGGGACTGGAGTTAGTGTGTTCAGTTATACGGGTTCTAGAATCTTCCCTGGGTTGTCAGGAATAGAGGTCAGTGTTCTTAATCATTAGGTCATTTCTTTGCACCCTCACTTTTAATTCTTAATTTAGATGGGACATCACGTCTTTTTCCATTATGTGTCTTTCTAACTGCCATAAGAAACCACTTTGTGTTTATTCTCCTTGTTATGCTTTTGTTTTTGGAACTTTTAGTTCTCATTGATTTTGATTTCCTTCATATACTTCTTTCTAGTAATGTTTTCTATTTTGTTTTGTTAGTACCCGAACCAGGAATAACCACAGTCAGGCATGGTGGTTTATGGGCTGCAGTTCTAATTAGCATCCAGAACAATGGTGTAGGGGACTGAGAGAGATTGGAGTCTGAGTTTAACAGTGAGTCTCAGAACACCAGAGGCTAGAGAGTGAGATGCTGTCTCAAAAACGTGGCAGAATCCCCTAATTTCAATTTTACCATGTATTTAATGTGTACATAGTATATCTCTGGGTCTGTTATTCCCTCTAAGCAGCTCCTTTGTGGCAGAAATTTGAGTGAATAAAAACTTCATTGTTAATAGAATTGCATTTCTACTTTGAAGTTTTCTCATACCTATCTGTAATTTGGTAATAGAGTCATTAGTTTCCCATATGGCATTTACTTTTCTTCTATATTTTAGTAGTTTTCTGTTCAATTTTAGTCTAGAATAAGAATATTTCAGAATGATTTAAATTCTTTTAAAATATGAGACATGTTTCAGGCCCAATGTCTTACAAATTTTTTCCTATGTAATTCTCACAGCCTGGGTTAATGGGAGCAGTGCTTTCATATGGTAGTAATAATGTAGCAGACTTTTGGGGGCTTTTAATTCCTTTTTTAATTCATCAAGTACATAGACACCTCCTAAAGATTATATTTATGAGCGTATGCTCTCATGTTTCAGACCAGAAACCTCACAGTTGCTCACCTGGTCTCTGATTCTTTATACTAACTGCTTAAAACTTTGCATGAGGGAAGAAACATAGATAGTATAAAAGGAAATTCCTGCTTTATAAGATGAGATGTAGTCTGTATTCATAAACACAAATTTCAAATAAACACTATGCTTTTACTTCTTGACCCCAACACAATTTGTCTGTTTTAAAGTCTTTCTCAGAACCTCTTTTGAAACGGAAGGAGGCATTTGGACTTCATCTTGGATTCTTTTTTTCATTATTATCCTGGAAATAAAGTTGCAGTCTGTGGCCCAGTGACTTAGAACCCGCTCCCTCAAACTCAGGACCTTCTAGCTCCAGCTTGCAGTGTAGTGGGGTTACAAAAAGATGTCAGCATTATTTTGTAACAGCCTCCCCAGTTACTATCTCTTTCATGTGCTTTTTTCTACTTTATGCATTTTTCCTTATGATGTGTGTATCTGTGGCACATCATACATCTTTTACCACTCATGCAATGAAAAACTATATTTTTTGTGACTTTCTCTTATACTCATATGTGATTTTAGCTGATTCCCTTTGGTTTTTAAGTCTATTGTACTCATGTTTGGTAGGTTCTACACTCTTCATGCACTTTCACCATGAAGTTGTTCATTTCTTCCATTGTTTTGGCAGGAAATATTAGCCTCACAGAAACTAGTCTTTTAAACTGAATTCTGATGATATTTTACAGGTGTATAAGATGCAAAAATATGACCAAGCCAACATGTACATGAAGCTTAATTTTACATGTGTAGAACAGCCCACACAACTAGTCTCTGAGAAGCCCACACACATGTTCCTAGCTGTGTCTTACTTTCTTATGAGCACCTTTTCATCCTAACCCTTATACTTAAGCCTGCATTAAAGTGTCTTTCATAAAAATCTTAAAAAGCCTACAAAAGGTTTTTTTTAATGAAATTCTCAATGCTGATTATGCTATGCACAAATCAATGCACTTGTTATTATAATGAATATGACTTGGCTGGACTTGCATGTAAACACCTACAGTATTATTTAATACTCCTCTACACACATACTGAAATTGAAAGACCCTTTGAAGGCTGTAGATATGGCTCAGTGGATAAAAACCCTTAATTTATGTTATTGTGAGTATCTGAGTTCAAGTTCACAAAATGACATTTAAAGTCCAGGACGAAAGTACCTGTCTGTGATTACAGTGCTCCTATGCTTAGATGTGAGATGGAGACTTGAGACTACACCAAAGCTGATAGGCCATACTGTGGCAGACAAAAGATAGGACAACAAGTTGATCTTATTTCAAATGGAGTAGAAGTTGAGGATATATATCGGAGGTTGTATTTGACCTATAATGTGGTCTATGGCAACACACACACACACACACCACACAAAAGCACACACAGAGACATGTGAGCAATTTTCACAATAAAATTTGATAAGTGATCTTATTTTATCCAGTTGTTCACTCAGTGCCATCACAAGATGGGTATAGCCACCCATGAATTCCCATTCTGATCCCCAACATAACCCCATGGCCATCACAGTAACAGAGTGACAAATGCCCTCCTGCATGCAGAAAGATGCCCATATCTAAAATTTTGAACTAGAATTACATAAAACAGCCTTTTAAATTTAAAGATAATGTGTGTAAATTTCCAAAGCACTGGCTCTAGGCACTGGTATTGTTCAAATAATTTCATTTCTGTGCATGAAATAAATTTAATACTTACAGTACACTTGTTAAGCAGTCATTATTTGCTTTTATTTTCTTTTTGAAGCAAGGTCTTACTATGTAACACAGGCTAGGGCTGGCCTGAAACTCATGGGACTGCTCTCAATTCCATCCTTAATACTAGAATTATAGCCATGCACCACTATCCTGGCTCAGTTTTTATTATCACTGTTAGTATTCCTTTGCTGATTAAACACTGTACAAGTGTAAAATTAACACTTGTGACACAAAGATGTCAGTTAAATAGTGGAGGACGTGAAACCATAATGCTCAACTAGACCTTTAATCCCAGCTGCCTGTCCAGTACCATTGAAAGAGTACTTGGAGTACAGCAGTATGATGAAAGAAGTCGCATTAAGGCTATTGTGTTCTTTTGAACTGTGGACAAGTTGAATGTGTGGGGGTGGGCTCTTTGTAGGGGTGGGCTCAGCAGCCCTGCAGCTAGGGAAGAAAGGCATGGGACAGCTGCTTTTTCCACACAGTCCCACAGTCCAGGCTCCAGTGTCTGGAGCTATCTGTCAAGTTGTCTACTCAATTCCCTCTCCTGTTTAGGGCCTTCAACCTCCACCTTTGCCCTTGTCAGTCGGTACCCTAGTAGCATGGTTCTTGCTCCACATGGATATCCTATTGCTGACATTCTGGAGACCCTTCGTTGAATCTCATCCCCTGAGGTTTTCTGGATTTAATTGAGACAAGACAGTTCTGCTGAAGAAACAATCAAAGGTATGTTTTCTGAGACTGTGAATATATCAATGCTAAAATAAGTAAACAAAAAAAGGAGATAATGATCAAAGAAGGGAAGAAAAGGAATGTGGATTCAGGTGGTTAGAGAAAGTACTCTTTCTGTATGTAGTAACTTGTGCAATATATAAAATAGCTGCTCATATCTGTCAAGATACCCTAACTAGTATTTATAGTCAACGGTCTACTGTGGGATTTTAAAGATTTCAGTATGTGACTTTAATTTATAACATAATATTACTAAATAGCACTATTACATGTATAGTCACTGTGAAGTAGAAGCACAACATACACATTATTGAGAGCCAAACAGTTGGAGATACAAAAGCACATATCATCCAGCACTAGCCGTAAAGCCCTGAGAATATTAGGATACATTTTGGTTATATTTCCATTCCTTAAGGTTTGAGGAAACAGTGTGCTTAATTTCAACACTAAAGTGTTTAATATAATGGGTATTAGCCTAAAGTGGTTGTCTGAATTATAATTTTAAAGTTAAAATAGAGATCCTGAGCAACTTAAGCTATATTTCAGTTCGTCAGGAGTAAAAGGAGGCTAGTGAACAAGAAAGCATACCTAAAAATTGTTCACAGTGATTCCTAGTGGCATATAAAAAGTTCAGCGTAATATATATGTAGCATTTGGGGTAAATTACTGCTGAACAAATAGGCATGAGATCTGAAATAGTCATTATTATTACATTTGTGAATTGTGGGTAATGTGATATATAAGGCTAAGACCTATACCATAAGCTTTTTATGTTTAAAATTTCCATGGACTGTTAAAAGAGTCCTCATTAACTATTATAGCTTGAAGTCTAAAGATAAAGTATGTTTTAGACAGTTTAGATGTGTCAAGTTCTGGAAAAGCCAATATCCAAATAAAAAAATCACAATGTCTATGAAAATGTCAAAGGACATACAACTCAGAGTTTCTTGATTCATGATAGAAAACATGGGAATGGCTATTAAATCAAGAAGTAAGCCTTTAAAAATATTAAATATGGATCATGGAGGACCCCCTTATGTCTAAGTAAAATTGATTTTCAATTGATCACAATGAAGTTCATAGGACAAACAACACTTATCACCATAAATGCCATCCATAAATATTTAAGGGTCATTTACATCTGTTTACACGGTATAGAAATTTTTCTTTATTGAATTTCTACACAGTGTATTTCCCAAACATATGTATAAATACATATTTTTTCTCTACATTATCAATGTTCACCTGTTAATGTACCATTACTTTCTGATTCTGACCTATTTTATGCTTTTGTTTGCCCTGTTGTATAAGTAGAGGCTTTAAAACAATACAAGCATTTCAAAATTTATGTTTATTTCCGAGTAAGTTTTAAAATAACTTATTTGATTTTTTTAATCACATAGGCAATTTAACAGATCTTTACTTCTGTTTCTGATATATTGTCTAATGTACATTTCTAGATGTATAACCATTCAATGAAAAGTTGCATGTTTCATGCTCAAAACTTTTATTTAATATCATATGATCATTCTTAGGTTTGTTATAAATTATCGGTACTGAAAATATTCCATGGCTTTAAGGTTTGTTATTAATTAGTGTTGGCTCTTTTAACATATGTGATAGTTGAGATCTGAACCTTTTCTATTTTTCATAATAATTTGCTCAAGAATCCTTAAGCTTATTCTATTCTCTCTATTTCATGTTTATTTTGCTTCATTTCCCTGGTTTTCTTACTTTTATTGTTTAGTAATATTCTTCCTTGCATGGTATTTTTTGTTGATTTAGTGCAACTTACACTTTGACTTGGATGAGTGTATCATAGACATTTAATAGTTTCTTCAAACTTGGGTTTAAGATTTTTTTCTAATAGAATTGTTTTGGCAAGTAAAATGCTATTTTTAGAAATAAGAATAGTAAATTAAATATTTGAAACATTGTATATTCAAATAAACAAGTAGGGATAGGAAGAAAGCATGATTATCACGATAAAAAACATAAAACTACACTCTAAAAGTCAGTATGTGACCACGGTAAATACACTTAGCATTTTAGAAATATGTATAAAATTATTAGCCCGATAGAATATATATGTGAAATGAAAGAAAAAATCGGTGTGGAAATGGGAATGAGCCACTTAACGGTGCAAGGCTGGTGGTATTCTGAAAGTCTCTGTATAGAATGTAAAGAAAGGCGGCAAACAAAGGGTCTCCATGCAGCGAAAGAACAGAAAAGTTAAAACCCGGGTCATCATCAATGCCGCTCAAAGCCCGAGCTTCTACACTGTTGGGGGAAAGAAAATAAAAGCAACAAAGGCGGGCATCTGAAAGGCGCTAATAGCTTCAGTCAGAGGGCTCCCTTCTAATTAAAACGCACCCTTTAACATTAACCCTTCGAGGGAAGAAAGACCCAGAGAAATCCTGTCATTTCTATACGCGCCGCCGGTGCAGAAAAGCTTCGCTTTGGCGGGGCACTGCTGGATTTTAAAAATCAGTCGCCCGCAGGCAAAAGGCGGAATCCACCGAGAAATAGTTTAAGTCAATGAGAAATGTTTTAAAAACTCCAGGAGCCGCCGAGGCATAGGCGACGATTATAGGGTCTTCTGACACAAAACGAAAGTAATGAAAGATGACGCGTACAACCGAAACCAGGGGGGGTGGCATATCAACCTTGAGGGGACAGGGTGTGGAAACGGGGGCCAGGGGGCTTCAGACACACGCCGGCGGCTCCGCCAGCCAATGCCAGCGCGAGAAGAACGTGGCGGAAGCAACTTCCGCTTCAACACCGGAGACTTCCGCTTCAACACCGGAAGTTGGTGTCTCAACCGGAAGTGTCCGCCTGCAGGGAAGCAAGTAGGAACTAAAGTTCATAGGGAGCCTGTTTCTGATGGGAAGACAAAAATTAGTGCACTTCCTACCAAGAAGCCGCGGAGATCTGTCCAGCTCCAGCTCCGCCGATTCAGACACAAAATAGATATAATATTACACTTTCTGGACAGAGTAAGGGACAGGCAGTACAAATGGAAGAGTCTACAGCTCCCATGGGGCCCTACGCGGCCTCAGGAGCCAAGGCAGGTGCTGAGGGGGCGGAGGGTGTGTCTGGTACCCCCCTTCCTGAGTTTGAGGCCTCCGAAGCTTCTGGAGCAGTCAGCTCAGCCTCTGTACAAGAGGCCTCGGGCCTGGCACCGGTCCTTGTGGCTCCTGGGCCAGCGGACCGACGCGCGGCGAGTTTGAGGCCAGCTCCAGCCGCAGGGGGCGGAGCCAGGTCTGGTTCTGAGCGGAACAGTGGCTGCTGGACCAAGCAAATCCTCTGCAGGTATTATCTGCATGGGCAGTGCAAGGAGGGCGATAACTGTCGTTATTCTCACGACCTCTCTGGGCGGCGCAAAGCTAGGGGGGGGCAAGATTCCCAGCCTGGGGCCTCTGAAGATAGAGGGCTCAAGATGGCCACTCAATGGGAGCCCCCGACTCAGGAAGTGGTGGAAGCCCTCCCTACTTCATCCTCCAGCTTTTTGCCTCTGATTGGCTCGGCTGCTGAAAGGGGCTTCCCCGAAGCTGAGATTGACAATGCAGGCATTGGCTCAGCTGCTGAAGGGGGCTTCTCTGAAGCAGAGATTGACAATGCAGCCGCTACGGGAGGAGCGGGTGCTGAAGGCTGGGAGGGAGCAATTGAGTTTGTTCCAGGACAGCCTTACCGAGGTCGCATGGACCCCCCACATGGTCCCGAGGCTCCCCCGCAGAGCCCGGAGTTTGAGAGAGAGCACATGGCTATAGGCATGGGGATGCCGATGCCAATGCCGATGCCGATGCCAGTGCCAATGCCGCTCCCGCTTTGCCGCTATGCTGCCCGGGGACAATGCCTCCGTGGGGAGAGTTGTGCATATCCCCATGGAGAAATATGCGACATGTGCGGGCAGCAGGCCTTGCACCCTTGGGATGCAGCCCAGCAGGAAGCTCATAGGCGGGCCTGCATTGAAGCACATGAGAGAGATATGGAACTCTCCTTTGCTGTGCAGCGCAGCATGGACAAAGTGTGTGGCATCTGCATGGAGGTTGTCTATGAGAAAGCCGACCCCAGCGACCGCCGCTTTGGCATCCTTTTCAGCTGCAACCACACCTACTGTCTTAAGTGTATCCGCAGGTGGAGAAGTGCCACACAGTTTGAGAACAGGATCAGTAAGTCCTGCCCACAATGCAGGGTCTCCTCTGGCTTTGTCATTCCTAGTGAGTTCTGGGTGGAGGAGGAAGAGGAGAAGGAGAAACTTGTTCAGCAATATAAGGAGGGAATGAGCCAGAAAGCCTGCAGGTATTTTGCTGGAGGCTTAGGTCACTGCCCATTTGGAGAATTCTGTTTTTACAAGCATGAATACCCTGAGGGCTGGAGAGATCAGCCTCCTAGGCCAGATGGTGGTGGATCATCAAATGCATACTGGCATCAAATTTTGGAGCCTGTGCAGTTGCGAGAGGGAAAAGTGCTGCTTAAAAGCCGTAAAAAGGAGTTTGCTGTGCTTCGCCTGGCCAATCAGTTGCTTAAGAAGTTGCTTTGCCTGAGAGGCAATTCTTCCTTATCTGATAACCGTTGGCTCTTGCTTCAGTACCAGCTGGAAGAATATTTCAGCTTGAATCTGTAGCATCATGCTGTGGCATGTGGTCTAGTCTGCTAAGGCTCTGTTGTCTGCTGTTGCTTATTTCCCTTTATTGACCGACAAACCTATTGCTTTCAAAGGCTGTTGAGGCAATCTTTATGCAGTATTGCTGTTTTTCCCTCTATTTCCCTTTTCTCACTAGGATTGTGATGTTATTCTGTGTTTAACAAGAAATCTTAAAAGTATTGTTTGGTGGAATTAATATTTCTGTCAGCTGATGAATTGTGGTGTCTTTTTCCAACAAGATTCAATCACTTCTAGTCTAGTGTTTACAGTATCTCATTGTGAAGTCCCTTAAGTAAATGTGACAAGGTGACAAAAGTCTTTAACTGAATTATGAACTTTTGCTATATAGCCTTAAAAAATGGACCCTTACAGGGCCTTGCAGCTGCTGTCTGTGTTTGTTTACATGTCTGTTTCTTCCCTCTCTTTCAAGTGCACTTGTTAGCTTGTGGTTACTTTGTGATTCTGTTTTACTTGACCAAAATGAGGTGCATATGTTTACATGTTTTTATCCTGTTTGGCTTGATGTGAAATTATTTATATTTGGAAATATATATTTAAGAATGATATATATGCATATATGTAAACAAAGATGTATTTGGAAACAGATATACACCATAATATATATGTTTTTCGAAGTAATGAAATAAATCCATAAATGAAAGCCCAATGTTAAAGTCTAGGTGTATGGACTGTGTGTGAATTGTGTGGATAATTTCTCTGCCCCTGCACTGATGTCAGTGATTAGCACCTAATAAAAATGACTGCTATGTGTATTGGACTCTTTTTAAAGGACTTATGAAGCATGACCTTGATACTTCTTATGGCAGCATTAACAGCTTCTCTGTTGTTAATAACCATGAAACATATGTGCCTCTGCATGTAGTCATCATCTCATTTTTCTTGACGGTGACAGTTCCTGAACTCAAATACACAGTTGTTTATAGTCATATCCTAAATATCTGGGTCTTTTTATACTTTACAAACAAAGTCTTTTTGACGAAAGGTTTTCATAATAAAAATTCTAAGACCATCAGAGAAAATGAAAATATTGAAAACAGTCAGAATGTAAGAGTGGAAATTTAAAAGTGAGGCATAGGACTTTAAAAATGTTAAACATAAAAATCCTGAAATCTTTTAATGCAAATAAGCCATAATTTGATATAAAGCCATTTTTAAAAAATTCAAGTTGATTTTACTTGTTTTAAATAAAACTACACTCTACTTAAAATACACAATTGTAGAATTGCAGTTAAAATAAAAAATCAGGAGGATTGGGGGGAAAGTAACTGCAGATACTGTCAGTATAAAAGACCAAGTTTCTATTAAACACTGCAGGAGGAGAAACATGTAAAAGCACTAAACTATAATTAACCTAGAATATGTATCTTCATATTTTTCACTTGGTGTGACCACGTTAAGCAAATGACTAGTTCACAGAGGCCGCATAGTTCAAGTGTCCACTGGAAAGTTTTACTGTATCTTTTAGGAAATGAAAATGTTTTTTATGCAGTCACTAAACAGTACAGTTTCAAGCCTCCCAATTTTGTAGAACAGAGTGCATTTTTCTTGACTGAAGTTGCTCAAGATTATACTGTGGGTCTTCATTTTCTGCTGTGCACCATGTTCCGACTGTAACAAAGCCAACATGCAGAATTTGTGTTTTGTTACAAAGCATAGTTTGAAGTACGCTTTTGAGAACTACCTTGCTTGGCACTTATAATTTTTCCTATGAGATGAAATAAATGAGTTGGGAAAAGCATTTACAGCAAGAAGGGAGTACAAGCAATACATTTGCATGGCACTTGAGATTAAATGGCTCTGCTACCTCTACCTGCTCATATTAAGACTCAGAAAAAGTGCATCTTTTACACATGGGTTGATCAGCCAGGTGCAGTAGGCATGGACAAGTTTCCACAAAATGGGGTGTCTTGCAGTTTCTGTCTGAGTTGCATAGCTCAGTGTTTCAGTCTTTTGTTTACAGTGTAGCTCAGCATTCTGTATTGTAGCATGCCCTCTCTTCTGGTATTCTGAAGCTATGCGGCCCTGTGAGATATGCCATAATTCTTCCCTTTTTAAAATTTTGTTGTTATTTTGAGACACTGTTTTTCTGTAGCTTTGGAGCCTGTCCTGGAAACAAGCTCTTGTACACCAGGCTGATCTCGGACTCACAGAGATCCACCTGCCAATTCCTCCCAAATGCTGGGATTAGAGGTGTGTGCTACCACCACCCGGATATTCTTTCCTCTTAATTCCAAGCAGTGCAACAGTTAGGAAGTCCCTGGACAGCTGGGTGTTTTCCCATAGGCTAGGAGTTGGGAGTGTATCAGATGAGCCACAAAGAATGTGACCAAATGGGGCACTTTCAATCAAGGACTGCTGACTGTCAGCCCTCAAAGGAATTTCCATAGTTGCTAAGATCTGATGGGGGCATCAATTTGAGCTTTGAAGGCTCTGGACTGTCTCCTAATGTACACTGCACAACCTCATGAAATTACAGAATTTTATTCATTGAGTGTTGAAATAGGAAGTCATTAATTTAAATAGTTATTATGGTTTAAAACCTAGTAGAAAAATGGCATAGAAGACAGATTACAGGGCAATAGAGGCCCAGTTGAGCCTCTTACCAGCCATGCCACCAAAATAAGTACTTGTGTCTTCTACTTCAGTTTATCCATAGGAGAAATGGGTGCAGTGTTATCTGTACGATAATTGTGCAGACCAACGGCAGTGTAGGGAAAAGGCTTAAAACATTTAAAAGGGTTTATAATGTGGAATCTGCATGTCTCTCAACCCAAGTGGCTATTACCTGAATATGAATATTCTAGGTTTTTCTTTTATGAATCTTTGGAATTTGGAATAAAAATTAATTTGAGATTATTTTTCGTAGGATATAGGCGTAGTATCTATCAGCATTACATTAATAATTTAATAGACTTTTTCAAGCAGAAATATAATCATGCTTAAAACTAAACGTTTTCAATTTACTTGCTTAAGAATCCCAAACAGCAAGAGTATTTTTTATAGTAGATGCATAATGGGGAAATAACAAGATGCTTTTGAAAAATCAAAATTCCTTTTTCACTCATCAGGTCATTGAGAAAGAGGTTAATAACAGATGTCACAGCCACCAAAGCCTAATTTTTCTCATTTTCTTTCCCAAGAAGACTATAATTCCAGGCCTGCTTTCTGGGGAACAAAAGACCCCTTGCCTCACAAAAGTTTGCTTTGTGAGGGATTCCGATCAGGCTGCCCCCACCTCAGAAGAGCTTAGGAACTCTTAAAAGAAATGTCTTTCTAGCTGCCGCAGAAAGCCTGATGAAACACATTTAATTCCTTACGCTTCCTGTGTGTAAATTTGACGGATGTACACAGATACAACCATGCTGGTAGAGTTTACAAAGGTATCGCTTAGTGAAGATACAGAATTTTTCACAGCTCATGTCTCTGATTCCATATACAGAATTTCACAGACTCAGAGAAATGTTACCAGTCCACAGTCAATGCACGTCTTAGTGCCCTGCTGTTTGCACATATATTAATCTCAGCCCTGTGGTTTCTGCTGCCATAGCTTATCCCAAACTGCAACTGGATGGCACTGGGGTATCGATGAGAAAAGGTCCTATTGGGAAATAACATAGTAGTGTTGCTAGTGTCAAGAGATAATTAACATGTCAAAAATCTTGCCATGAAAATGGATCACAGTAAAATGGCCAATTTAATTCAAAGTTAAGTAGAATTGATCTTGCTATGATTTTTGGTTCAGAACTAAATGTGATACTTAATAAAGTATTAGAATTAAATGGAAGGGTTGGGATGTATTCTAGGAAATAAAGATTACAGAATAAAAGTTATTTTTATTACAATGAATAACCATGAAAATATCTTCATTTATCTAAAGATTATTAAATCAGTTTGGTAATGTAAAGTGCATGTAATATCTATTTTTGGCATCCATAATTCTATTTGTGCACATCACCTTTGAATTCTGAGTTTTATTAAATTCACACAAATTAAAAAAATCAAGAAAAAAATTAAAGCATTAAATAGAGAGATTGCATCAAAATAACATAAAATGTGTACTACACTACCCATCTTTATCAACAAAATGAACAGAAACGAAAACAACATACAGTGGACGAATTTACAACAGAGGGTTTATCAAGCAAACGTGAGGATGCATTGTTCAGCCACATGACAACTGAAAAGAAACCCAAAAACTAACATAAAAGGAGAATATTATACCATATTTTATTTAAAATATGGCTCTTCATAAAATGCCTAAATAATAAATTATTTTAGTCCTATTTTATACGACTCAAAAATTAAAGAAAGGAAAGTGTTATCTTTATTCATATGTTATGATTGAAAAATTTATATCAGTTGTAACACAGTTAACAGATAAACACACAAATGCTCAATCTTATGAACTGTCTTGTAATAAATAAATAGTGCAACCATAGTAAAATATTTCAGCATTTCTATCCTTTAATATGTTGCTCCTAATCAAAATTATCTGTTTTGATTTTGATCAGGAGAAAAGGAGTTCTCTTTTTGTTGTTAGGTAAGCATTGTTTTAATGGGTAAATCTGTACAAATTAATAAAGAACAAAAGGAAACAAACATGTGATGTCTTCCAGAGAGAATGCAGTTTTCTCTCTTAATGGCTGAAACAATGTATATTTAAAATCCAGAATTGTATAGAAAATTATAAAAAGCTAAGTGAAGCACTGAAAATTTTATTATGAAATTTTCATTAAAAAGTAAAACTTAGAAAAATAGCAAAAGTCCTGTTATTATTGTAGCAAGGTGCAGAAATAGATATTAATATATAAATCCTTCAAAAGAAGCACTTTTTAAGAAGGCTGATTCTTTTGTTTTTTTTTTTGGTTTGGTTTGGTTTTTCGGGACAGAATTTCTCTGTAGCTTTGGGGCTTGTCCTGGAACTAGCCCTTGTAGACCAGGCGGCCTTGAATTTACAGAGACACACCTGCCTCTGCCTCCCAAGGGCTGAGATTAAAGTTGTACGCCACCACCACCCAGCTACTTTTCAAGAAGTCTTAAAGAATACTTAAGACATGAAGTTGTATTCCACCCAATTTGATAGGGAATATTATAATTACCCGTAGATTTGATGATATCTAAATGAAGTTCAAGTAAGCCATTTATAATTTTTTTTAAATGGAAGAACCTTAGGGAAATCTGTGTTGTAGCAAACACTATTAGTAAAGTCTGAACTGTTTATAATAGTAAGAGAAAGCCTTGCTTAGTAGCAAATGCTTGTAATCTTAGCATTCTGTCGGCAAAGGCAGGAAGATGAGTTTGATGCCTGACTATGCTGTATATCAAGATTCTATCTCAACTACATCAAAACACAGCTCTGTTGGTGGGGTACTACCCTGGAAGTGAAACAAAAGCCTGGCTAGAGAACAAGAGGGAATGAGTTAGTCAGTGAACCCTGACATATACTCCAAGTATGAAGAAGTGAAGTGTAGCATTCAGATTCATGTATTTTTTGAAACTTTTAAAGTGGTGTGTGTGTGTATGCTGATATACCCATGTACCACAATACTTATCAAGAGAGTGTATTTATCGTAAAGAGGCGTTTATGCTAGATTCAAGTTTATGATACAAATGAAAACTTGGTGTTATTCATAAACAGTGTGTGAAACTGCAAAATCATTTAGAAAATTAATATGGGACTTAAAGATCTTAAAGTCAGGAACACCTTTCTAAAACATTTTGGACAGAAATCTTAACACCAATATCTAGTTAAAAACAAAAACTGAATGGAGCTTATGATGTGCTTCTGCTTGTTCTACAGATATTAGGATGATTTTTCCAATCATCCTAACATGTAGATTCTTTTATTAATAACTTGTAGCCACTGAGAAAACTGAGACTTAGTGAGGCAGTGATAGGTCATGAGATTCCAAGTCTGACTTCTCAGCCGGTGCATTGTCTTACAGATCTAACTATCTTAAGCTGACCCTTGCATGAGCAAGCCCAGAAGAACAGCTTCCTTTATAATTATTCAAAAATAAAAAAAGTGTGTAGCGATGCTGGAGAGATGGCTACAAAGTTAAGAGCACTTCAAGAACATCTTGGTTCAATTCACAGTTCTCATCTGGAAGCTCATAACTGTTTGTAACTCCAGTCCCAAGGAATCTGATGCCATCTTCTGTCCTCTGTGCTCATGGACAGGGCATGGATGTGGTGCGTAGACATACATGCTGGCTAAACACCTGTACACATAATAGTAAAATGAAAAAGAAGTTTAAAAAATGAGAAGTCACACAGGAACTTCTATAATGCACAATGTCTTCAATAAAACAAGATAAATTAACAAAACTGAATTAATTTTATTAATAAGTTAGTAAAAATATGAAGAAAACCTGCACAGAAGATGCAGTACAAGTCCTTATAAACTGGGAAACCTTTTCAAGCATCCTTAATCACAGCACTTATTAAAACTGCAAAATTTAAATTTGTCTAAGCCCCAAGTGTTTGCAAACACTGTTGAGGTTTGGGGTAACAGATAATTTACATTGCCTTTAAGAATGTTACTGGTACATAAATGTGACTTTGAGGAGTAGTCTCCGCTATGAAATCACTCAAATACAAAAACATTAACAGAAACCTCCATCAGAAGAGTAAAATTTTGCTAATGAGCACAATGTAAATTGGCAGCTGAATAAGCATGGTACGTGAACCCGGTAGAATTTTAGGACTACAGATTTAAGAGTGAAACAAACACAGAAGACTCTGTATGGGAAACATTGTGTGAACAGAAACACGTGTGAAAGTTTATAGAATTAAGTCACAGTAATAATGCCTGTTTATATGTGTAAAAATATCTCAGAGTATCCATACAATTATTACATATATACAGATACATATGTTACAGATAGAAACCCTACACGTATATAAAACACGTACACACATGTGCAATATATGTAGGTGACTGCACACAGAAATCACATAATGTAGAGTGGAAAATTGTCAGATTTTTAATACATCTGACTCCTTTGTTTTGTGAAGAATCAAAATGTCATTTGTTGGACTTCAAAAAGAAACATTATTTAAATAACGAAAAGCCAAGTGTGGTGGCATATGTCTGTAAAGAATTTGGAGGCCAAGTCGGGTACTGTAAGCTAAGTCCTGACTGGGCTTCAGTGCGAAACCAAGCAGTGAATCACTGCTGGAATATCCAGGAAAAAAGAGCTAGTTCTTACAGCTCCTACAGATGGAGGCGTCTGATGGGTCATGGGGCTGTGGTATAGCCCTGTGTTAATACAAACTATAAAGTTCAATACAGTCTTGCACATGTCTTTGTACTCTTCATCTATATTCACTTGAGCTTTCTGAAGGAAAGAGCTTGATAATTATTGAAATGACAACTGGATCCCTGGGAGGTTGCCCAACATTTGCCTGTGGCCTTTATCTGTGCAAGCACACATTTTTGTGTGAGCATGGAGCCTTAGTACATGTAGATAGCACACAAAGCAATGGCCCATGTTAAATTCGCGTAGGGTTTGTTTTTTTTGGATTATCGAATTTGAATATTTGGGATTTTACCTCCTTGTTAAAGATGTAGCTTGTGGGTGTTATACTCTAGGCTGTCACACCACTTTCCTACATCTCTTTGCCATATGTGCTCTTTATTTTTTAGGTTTATTTATTTTATATGTCAATAAATATACATCTGCCTGTGATACGATAAAAATGCTACTATTTGCTACAATATAGCTAGACCTAGAAACCAATTTTACTTAAAAAATTGACACACAAGATGGCAGGAACTGAATGATTCCACTCCTGTGGAATTTAACAAAGCTGAGCTAATTGAAGTGAGAGCTGAATAGCAGCGACCAGAGGTCAGGGCGTGTAGAGGAGATGAGTGAATAGGGAGAGTAGTTAATGATCATGATGGCAGAGGCAAAGAAGAATGAATTCTGGTCTTACACAGACAAGTTATTGTATTTAGCAGTAAGATATTTAAAATAAGTAGAAAATAAAATTTGAGTGTTCTGATCGCAATAGAATCATAGCTATTTGATGGTATAGTCTCAATATACTGAGTTGATCCTTACACAATGGGCAACTGTGTGAAATATGACACTGTAATTCCTATTAGACTGTGAGAAAATGTCTGAGGAGACAAAATTTTTGCCCTGCCCAAACCCAGGTGCCCACTATACTATACACATAACCCCCCCACAAATGCACACTTTTATAGACAGCCACAAAATTCCACATTCAGTATATATTCGCTGGCATACACACAGAGAAATGTACACAGGCACAGTAATCACACAGTCCCAAGCATCCACATGGTCAAACACTTTAAAAGACACACTTAAAACACAGGTCTCATTGTGTATGTATTCATATTCGAATGCATCTCACACAAGCCTAAGCCGTCCACATGTATATTTGCTATCATAAAACATATTTAAGGGCACAGAAGGATGTGTTTGCAGATTCCCACTTGGATATGGAATTAAAGCAATTGATAGTAAGAACCAGGGTAGCTGTCGGGTCATTATATGCTTTATACACCCAAACATACACAAATGCATAGGCATCCTTTCAAGGCATCCCATAATAATATACTTTTTAACAAACACACCAGCATATTGCACACAGAAACAGTTTTCACACACAGAAATTAATTTACATAAATGCTCACAGAACTCAAAGCATTTACACATGTGCACATACAAAATTAAGAGTCACAACCTTCTAATATACTCACATATTCAAACCATAAAAATCAAAATACAAATAGACACTGAAAAACACATGCTCATTTCACACAGAAACATACACCAAACATGCCTGAACATACATAAGCTCATGTTGATATTCCATAGAAAAAACATGAATACAGGCAGAGTACCACTTTTCATTTCACCTACATATCTCTCCATTGGCTCTATGTGTGAAAACTGTCTCTATAACATAAATTTACAAATGTCATGTCTGTGTTTTGTTTTAAACCATTTCTTCAGGAATGTTTTTCTTCTCCTGAATGATTGGTTTTCTTGTTGCCATCCAAGTGTGTACTGAATACTTGATTCTCTTTTCCTTGCTAATTGATCATTTTTCCATTCTAGCACCTCTGTTGTTTTCTGGGTCTCCCACTATTTTTCTGTTGTGACCCCTTTGCGCTGAAACTTGCTTAGTCAATGACTGTGTCTTCATCTTCTCATTGATGATGATCCTCATGGTGTACACTCCATCACCTTCTCCATTGCCGATTCACCCAGGACTTCAGCTCTCTACGTGTTTCTGCAAATAATTTTGCCTTCAGTTTCACCTGGAACAAAGCCTATAACCATATAACGAATGCATTGTGGGTATCATCAAATTCATTTCAGAACAAAGCAACTGATGTGTACATCATCACAGCATGACAACGTTCTCTGACTGTAATGTGGGAATTTAGAGGCTGAACTCATGCTGTCCACCGTATATCTGCATTTCTACTTTGGTTTTTCTTGTGACAACTTCAAAACTGCAAAGCGGGAAAACAAGCTTAGCACTTTTATCTCACATGTCTCTCATGTACTGAGTTGAAATAAATGAAGACATTTTGACTCTACTAAATCTCCAGGTCCACTGCTTCAATTCTGTTTTCCACCATGGCCTCTAGCTAATCAGCTTTTATCCTCATTACATAATCACAGTGGCTTCCATCTATGTTCTGCCCAACCCATTCCTCCTCTGCAGGCTCATCTGTCTGAGTTTATGGGATGTGCTTGATATTCCCTCCCAAAGTGTGTAAGTGACTTCACACTGAACACAGAAAAGGTGGGGTAGCTGCACAGAATTTCAGATGGAAGATTAATCAATCAATGCTAAAGAGTGCTGTGTGTCTGTATGTGTGTGTGTGCGCGCGCGTGCGCGCGCGCGTGCGCGCGCGCGTGCACTCGCATGCACATGTTGTGTTCAGCTGTGTTCCAAGTGACAGCTTGGTAGTTAAGCTAATGATCTATCACCATTAAAACAATTATTCTTAAATGTATGAGTGTTTTGTCAACATGCATGTATGTGCACCATGTGCATGCATGCGTGCAGTGCCTGAAGAGGATAAAAGAAGGTCCCTCGGACCCGGAGTTAAAGACCGTCCTGAGCTACCACCACCCTAGGTCCTTAGCAGAACAGCCAGTGCTTTTCACTGCGGAGCAATCTCTCTAGCCCCACTTCTTGCCTCTTTCATTCAAATCCAGCATGTACCATACCCGTGTTAACTTTATTTTTGAGGTTAATCAACACATTGCTTGTAGTATTTAGAAACTGAGACAAAGGTCGTGACTTGCACCTTGGTCCACAAATCACTAACTATCCTGATCTGGCAGGCCTTCTCTTGGAAAGGGAAAAGGGTACATTATCCCCAAACTACTACTCAACAGTTGTTGGGGAGGAGAATAGGTATAGAGTTTCTCTAAGTGCTGTTTCTTTGGCGAAAAACCTTTGTTATCCCATGGGTTAAAGAAAATGGTTTCCTTTGCAAGCAAGGCGGTGATTCCCTCTAAGTAAGAGTCTGACCCTGTAACCAAGGCCTCAGAGGCAACCCAGATCAGCCATGGAATTACACATTCTTCCCTTCAGTGTTCTTGGCTGCTAACACTACCCCCCCCTTTTTTTTACAAGACCCATAAATTGACTTTTTTTTAAACATGTACAAGTTATAGGTCACAAGAATCGACAGTAGATATGGGTAACTGACATAACTATAGTGAAAATTAGTTTTATTTCAAAAAAGTAATGTGGTCTACTCAGATTTATTCTTAAAAGGGGACTTTTATCCTTGCTACTATAGCACGCCTTTCTTTTCATCCTTGTCAAGCCTGTTAGTATTCTTTGAAAGGGCAGAAAGTGTCCATTTCCAAGGTGTCTTTTGGCAGCAGCAAACATTCCCTTTTATGATTTTATATGTACAGGTATGAAACTTTGCAACGTCATGTTTTAATGTAGCATACAGAATGACAGTTCTTTTTGTTTGGATTTTTTTTTAAAGTTTTTTAGACTTTAAAGATCCAGGCATTTCTCCATCCGATAGGCAGAATTATTTAGAATCTATTTTTAATCTATGTTTAAAAAACATCTATTCTTTGCACCAGCACACTTTAAAACCTTGTGCTTAGGAACAAGAGATAGAAAACAAATTACAGCTACATATCGCTATCGCTAAAGGAAACCTGATCCTGGTCACAGCGAGGCTTCTATAGTTAGACTCCCTGATGAACTTAACGTTTATCAGATCTGTCACACTTCAGTGTAAACTTTTAACTGCACCTCAGTAAAATAACAACAACAAACAGAAGTGTTCAGTTCATGACCATTAGGAAGGAGACAAAGGCGAATATGTAAGTATGGAGAGTGCTTAAGAACATGCAGACAAACACAAGGTGTTTTTTTCCTTCTTTCTTCTTCTTTTTCTCCCGGAATAATGACAGCTGAACACGCTCCGAGATTTGCTGAAGATTTGTGTTTGTCTCTCCCCCACCCCCTTTTTCTTCCTTTTGGAGTTCTCCGGACTTGCACACTTGGGGTCCTTCTTGGTGTCGGTCTCCACCGATGCTGTCCCGCGCATGCGCTATGCTGAGTCCGCCAGTGGAGCGCGCCGGCACGGGATTTGGAGGCGCGGCGGGGACATCCCGGGAGGTTTTTCCTGGCAGGACCCCGATTTTGGTGTCCAGCACGGGTCCCTTTAGTGGGTCACCGTGTGGCCAGACCCAGTTCTGCTGCTGAGATTGCCGTCGCTCTGCTGTGTTCAGGGCTGCGTCCCTGCTCCACCCTTCGCCTCCCCGGCGCCAATGCGCGAACAACCTGCCTGGCGGCGGGCAGCCAAGAATCTGCAACACAACTTGGGAGGGTGTCTGTGGGTGTTGATGCGGGATCTCTTCTCTAAATGGGTGACACTCGATCAAAGGATGAGAACAATCTAAAGCACCAGAAGGGGGGTTAAGTGGTGGCGGGGGCATAGCCAACCCTGGTCCCCAGAGGCCGGCACCGAGCCCAGTCTGCCTATGAATGAATACTCAGGGAAGATTCCCAACTGTGTCTCAGGCACCTAGGTCTCCTTAACACCTCACAAGTCCCAGGAGGTTTGAATGCCAATGCAGCAGCACAGCAGAAGGGATTTTATAGCAAGAAACTGTTTTTTGAAGAGTATTTCCTAAAGTAGCCGTCAGGATTCTTTTTGCCTTTTTGCTTGTGTTTCAAAGAAGCTGTTCATATTTCTTTGTTACAGCGCAAGTACACTTTTATTAAAACACACCACATTTCTCCTATTAAATCCTTACAAATCAATCCTATGATCAAATAATAATATAATAATCAAAAATCAAATAATACTGAAAATAAACTAAAATGAGTTAAGTTGCACAACGTCGTTAAAGCGATTCTACAAGAATTATTAAAACAATACAATGAACAATTGGTAACATCTTGAAAGAAATGCAATAGTTTGAGATGTGTGTGAAACAAATATTTTGTGTTTTTAGTATGTCCCATCAGATACTGTACATGTAACTTCAAAATTAGGAAAAAAAATATAATATGCTAGTGTCAAGCATTTTATAAAGAATTTTCAACCTCTGTTGCAATCATCCTATGCAAGCAATGACTGGTAAGTAGATTTAGTGATTACTATCAAAACAGAAGACATGAAGTTGTGAGGGAAACTTGAGGGGAGTCTGAGAGGTAAATCAGGGATGTTATTATCTCTCATAATACTTTACTGAATTCATACATTAAATTCTTAAAAATACAAAAAGGAAACAGGTCATAGATATGAGTTTGTGTTTGGGTAATTTGTTGACATTATACAGAATGTTCTGAGGTTTTTGACTTCTTCCCTGTTGCTTTATGGAAACTAATATTCTTTATACAAATTCAAAATAGAAAGCTGCTTTTCCAGTTATCAGCCCGCAGAAGTCCACCAGCTACTACTACAGTACGAATAATAAAAACGGAGCAAAAAAAGCTGTGTTTTACCACGTGGCCACCCAGAGGGCCTAATAGGATCAACCTTGGAATGGTAAGCAGAAAGAAATGTCTTACAGTTTGGAGCAGAAGACTGTACATGTATTTTCATTCAGAAGGGGTGACACTTGAGGGAAGAGGGAGAGAGAGGGCCAAGTAAGAACAAAGTAGTATATATGTGTCTATGTGTGTATGCATGAATGCGTGCACATGAGCACACATTTGCAGGTGTTAGAGTAAGACCCATTTCATTATTTAGTAACAAAAATTAATTTTAAAGATTGCTCATTGTGAAAAACCTTGGTATCTCTTACTGGTGGGAATAATTCTCCACAGCACTGTGTAAATCATACAGATAAAGGTCTAATAGACTTACCTATAGACACCTATCTGGTCACAGAGCTAAAAATAAAGACCTTTCTGAGCTTGGAAGTAACTCAGCTTAGATGCACAGCAGTGTGAGCGAGTGTGAAATTACACAGTTGTGCTTGGAACTCCACCCAGAAAGAAATACAGATCTCATCTCCTTCCTTCACAGAAGAGGAGTGGGATCCCAGGAACTCACTTTGAGGACTTTGCATGGTGGAAGGGGTAGAGGAGAGAACACATAGAGAGGGGTTCTAAAATGGCTGGCACGCGTCTTGGACATCTTACGACGAGTTTTCTTGTTTCTCATTCCTCAGTCAGGTCACCTGTTTGCGTGTTTTCCTGTGAGGGAACCGTGCACAGTCTGGGCGCATGTTCTTCATTTGTAGATGTGATTCGCAGTTGATTCTGCAGGGCCAAAGCTTGTCTCTCATTCTCTTCCCAGAAAATATTTTGATACGAGAATCACTTTTTTAGTAAGCATGATCCATCATTTTTCTTAAGGAATTTTACCATTGTATTGAAACTAAGTGCCCATCAATAAACCAAGAATGGATTTTCTCCTTTGTGGTCATATTAAATCTCCGTGGCTTTGCTTTGTGTTTTTGCTTTAGGGTTCCTGTTGAGTTTCTTGTGATATAAGTTGAAAGATAACTGGCAAGGCTCCTGTCTTCCATTTTTTACAGTCATTGTTGGACTGGTTCACCCATGCTGCTGACTTCCTTTGTATCTTTTCCAGAGTTCAGCTAGCAACATTTTTGTACCTCTATTTCTGGGTTCTTCATTCTGGACTATGAATCTCTGCATCTCCACTCTCTCACAGTACTTTGTTTTCTTGTAGGGAATGCATTCTGTTTCTTAATGAAAATATGAAGGCCAATTCAATATTTAAATATTGCTCCCTCTATAAAAACTGATATCAAAACTTAGAATTTTAAACTCACAGTCACTGGTAGCATCATGTTGAATGTTTTACCTAGAGGAATCTCCAAAGATATGATACAAACTGAGCTCCCTGGTTTTTGGGTTATGTTGTAGGACCTGGGATGGAACATAGACACTTAGGCATGATAGACAAGTGCTGTGCCATTAAACCATTCCCCTAACCTTACCAGTCTTGAAAGATAGGAGGGAATTGTCTAAACATACTTGTGAAAGACAAGGTACAGTCACCGTTAAGATACTGGGAATCACATGGTCTGCAAGGCCTATGACACTCTTCCCACAACCCCTCTTCACAGCATGTGTCTAAAGACATTCGAGCCCTTGCATTTCCTGCGGATTTGTGTCACATAGACTGCAGTTATTTACCTGTCTCTTCTGTTCAATATGACTTATGCCCTTGTGTGAAATTCCAGTCCTTTGCCTAGAAAGACCACAGAGAGCTTTGTATTAGCTTACCAAATGTTTCTCCAGAATCAGCTTGTCCTCAGTCACTGCAGAGTGTCCATCAAAAAGTGTCTGTACTAAACACCATCACCTAGATCTCTTTGAAGTTGGGACAAGGAGAGTTCTGTGCATGGCTGACTTCTAAATATCCTCAGCACAGCAGACTCTATGCATCTGGAAGACTGGGGCACTTCTGCATTCCGGCACCAGCTGCTCTATGCCTTGAGCATAAGGTCCTCCTTGTGGTTGCTGAAACCTCCTCATTAATCATACATGTAGGGAATAGAGGGATTAACATTACAGGTCTTTTGAATTCCACCCTCCAGTTTCAACCTGTTACACTCGAGGAATAGGGAAAAGATACACCAAC